>JBAMAW010000561.1:0-31553 GCA_037043295.1 Amiota minor | reverse complement strand
TGTGATTATTTGTAGCAAAAATGAATCGATTAATCGCCGAGTTATAACATATTAAATAAACACGTGTTACATTACTTATTTTATTTAACCCGGCGCCATTTGGCTTGGTCAATATGACCCACTTATTCATCTCCGGATATTTCGTCATATTTATGAATATATTAAAGAAATAAAACATGACATTATATTAACAACAATATACTTTTTTTTCGATATTTTAAAACAATAAACATAACATAAATGTAAACAAAAGCTTAGTCATAGTTCATACTTAAATTTAACAGGTTTTTAGTATAATTTATTTATTAACCCATACATCACATTACAGTTTAAAGCATTTACATTTTATTTAGTTAAAAATTCATATAAAAGACACTTTTATGAATTTAAGGAACACATATATCAAAACAAATTTAGTTTTCCAGGCTCCATTGATTCTTATTTATGAACAACAATTGAACTGAAATTGTATACCCGGCTTTGTAGAACATACGCTCTGAGTCTATTGAGCAAGCTGGTACACAAATATTTCGGCGCATGCACTCCTTCATGTCCTCTAAATCATTTATATTCATCTGAAATAAATATATAATTGTAACGGTTATTTCTATTTAACACAATTACTTAAAACTTTCTTTCTAATAGCTGAAGGCCACTAGATCCCATTTCTATATTTCATAAGCTAGGTTATTGGTTTTAACTGCGATCTTGCTGTTTATATTAATTATAAATCTTTCTAATATTCTAAAAGGCACAAAATTTGCGGTGCGTGAAGCCTCTCTAAAAATTGTCAGCCGGAACTTATTGAGTCCACCTGGGAAGTTATTTGTTTTTTTATTAATGCTCGACTCAATGAAAAAATAAGTTGGGGTTGAGATGTAGTGGCTTCATTTATGAACGATTCTGCTGCAGCGTCCATAATGGAGTTGCGTCCAAACCCGCCCTTTTTAAAACTGGGATCTAAGATTGTGGCCATTCTCGTTATCATTCGACTGCGGTAAGGAGCAAGGCGTTTTTTATTCATTCCATCTATTAGATGTGATTGCGTTTGAATACCTTCCTGAGTTTTTAATATGGGCAATGAAGCATTTAATTTATGGTATAAATCGATGGTAGTGGGTATAAAATCCGAAATTGTGACTGCACTGCTTGATGATACTCTAGTTGTTGCTTTATCGAATGCCTCTAATAATTATATAATGTCGCTCAGCACTTCCACGTCCGATTGTTTTAGAGGGTGAGGCGCTTTAATGGTGTTTAAAAAAATTAGAGATATGTAGTTGCTTAGTATGACAATCTCAATCATTTTAAAGTAGCTATTCCATCTAGTTGTAACCCGTAGACAGTTTCCTTATGCGATCGTTTCATCTGGTTAAATAAATATGTTGTGTTCTCACAGTTTTTATAAACGTTTCCACATTGTTCATATTCTGCCGAGTTTCCACCATTCAAACCATTGAAATCCCATATTTGCAATTTTCTTTCCAATTTACAGGTTTCATCCTCAAAATCACACTCGCTTAAATTACTGGCACCTATGGAAATATGAAAACATTACATGAATGAAGAATGCAACACCACCACACTACACTTCAAAAACTTATCCATCCTTGGCACTCCTTCCTATCTAAGCCACCAACACAGTCAAATTTATACCCTTTTTTTTTTGCTATAAATGTATGTACTTACTTTTAGTACAAATTGTTCGGCGTCACTTAATAAAAAGCGCGGTAAATATCTAAGAACACAATGACGGCAATTAATCGATTATTTTAAAAAATCGCCGATTCTCGTCGTGCATGAAGAGAATCGATCTTAATCGATTTAAATTGCCAGCTCTAGTACTTACCTCTTCACATTGTATATGAGATATAATACTTTATGTGGCCCGCATGCGATTTCATGCCATGCCATATCATGAGAAGGTCGTCTCGAGTCTTTCGAGGAGTCAATTCAAGTTAAATTCTCAATTAAATACAATTTCCCTTGTTAAAGAATCAAAACAAACCAAATGCACATCTATTGTATGTGCATATACTTGTATGTATGCGTGCGGATCTTCTTGTGTGTTAGTATATGTGTGTAAGCTTGCTACTTTTAAAAAACACTAGCGTTACCCGGCGTGTGCTGCTCCCCTGTATGTGCTCAGTTATTAAAAAATGAAAGGAAAAATGCAACAATAACAACAACCAGCATTAACAACGAAGAAACGCATAAAACATTTTGTGCTTGGTCTTGCAGTGTGTTTTCTGAAAACTTAATAGTTAAAAATAGTATACTTAACTTTAAACAGTGATAACATAAGTATGCAATTTGCATTAAGATTCATTTGTTCTTTAATAAACAAAATTATTAAAATCGGTTCAGTATATTTTACGACAAATGAAAAAAATGTTAAAAAAATGACATAAAACTATCTCTATCTGGGCAACAGCGCCACCTACCGGATCCAAATGTAGCTACAAACTTGACTGGTAACTCCATGAGTTCAACAACAAAAACCAAAGTTTAGTCATACTATTTGTTGGGTTCATTATACTCTTCACGGAAGTGAATAGTATTATAAGTTTGTCATGAAGTTTGTAACAGGCAGAAGGAGACAAAAAAAAACCACATAAAGTATTTATATTCTTGATCAGCTCGATTAGACGAATTGATTAAGCCATGTCCGTCTGTCCGTCTGTATGTATGCAAACTAGTCCTTCAGTTTTTGAGGTGATATTTTGCACGAGCCTCTCTTTTTACCATACGCAGGGAGTACCTCCCATACAAACCACCCATTTGAATTTATGTTTTTATTAGAAAAACTTTTTTGTTTTTTGTCCTATCAAACTGAAACTTAGACACTATCAGTTTCCAAGAAAGGGACAGTACATTTGTTGGAACCAGCCGAAGCGGACTTCTAAGGAGGGTAGCTCCCATACAAGTCCCGTGAAGAGTATTTCATCTTCGTCATAGTCGAAGATAACCTACTTTCTAGTTTTTAAATATATATATATATGTCGAAGGTAAAAGGATAACCCTTTTTAACGTCAAGCATTTATGCTTGGGTAACATCGCTGCTAGAGAACGTGCAAGTGAGATAGTTATAATGATTGCAGTCTAGCAAGTTCGTAAGAAAGGTTGTGCAAGTGACATAGTTGTAATGACCGCAGTTTGGCAGGTCCGTAAGAGAGGTTGTGCAAGTGAGATAGTTGCAATGACGGCAGTCTGGCAAGGTTTTGAATTGAGGCGAACATGTTGTTTGAGTGGCGTGATTAGAAAAGGAGAAAAAGAAAATCATCGTGAAAAGAGTTCAGCAGCAGCGAGTTCATCGCGTTAATGAAGAGGAAAATGCAACTCCAACATCAAAAGTGGGATCGTCACAGGAATTGACAGATGGTTGGCACTCATTGATGGAACAACAAAATAATAATTTGGTAGAATTGCTCAAAGGAATGCAGACGCCAATTACAGGAGACACGAAGACGCTCTCGTTTAATCCGGAATTGGCAAATGCTGATGCAGGGGTTTGGTGTGCAACTACGCACTGGTTGTTGTACTTAGCATGGCTTTGGAGGGCAGTGCATCAAAGTGGTCACATCCAGGTATAACATGGGCACAGTTCAAAGAACTGTTTATTGAGCGGATTGAGGGCAATGAAACCCAAGCTGCGGCACTCATGAATGTGTTAAATAGTCGTCCGACTAATAATGACTGTCACATGACATGAACATCTTCTCAACAAGACACCAGTACCAACTTGCAATTTTTGCAACTCAGGTACACTAAGTGTGGGGCATCTCACTGACAATTGCATCTACTTACAGAAGCCAGTAAAATTAACTTAAAAAATTTCATATTACTAATAAATAAATTAAATCTAACTCAGTTAGTCTAAGTATGATAATATTGTAAATAACAAAACAAAAAAAAAAGATTCTGATCTCATCTAGCTCAAGGCCTTTGTTGCTTCAGCTTTAATATTGTATTTTAGAATTAAGTTTTCTATTATACAATAAATAAATAAATAATGACTGTCTATTTGTGTACGCAAGCCGATTGATGACATCTCTAGTGGCAAAGTGGAAAGAGATGAGTGTGGAGGAAATAGTTGTTTCAGTGGTGACGCACGCAGCAAACATTGATAAGCGACGATAGCGGTTGCTGTTTACCACAAGCATTAAGACACGAAGTAAGTTGCTGTTGGAATTGAAGGCGTCCACGTTTGGTGCAAAAATAAAGTTGCCTAGTGGAAATGATGTCGGCGATGAACAAGATGTGAAGAGAAAGAAACTAACAGAGATAAAATGTTTCAATTATGGCAAAATGGGTTTCTCGGTGTAATTGGATGCAAATTGTGTGAAATTTAGTATGCATAAATTGGTAAGTGTGTGTGAGGTGAAGTTGAATGAGGTGGATTTAGAAAATATTGATACTGATATTCCAATGAATTTCAAGCCGAGATTGTGTGAGATACTTAGTGAATTCAAAAATAATTTCATCAAAGGTACTCCGAAAATTATTGCCAATGTCACACCTATGCAAATTTGGTTAAGAAACTCAAGTAAGACAGTGTGTAGACGGCCTTATAGATTAAGTCCAGTAGAGCGTGCGATAGTTCGCGGTAAAATTCAAGAGTTACTTACTGCGACCATAATTCGACATAGCTCTTTGCCATATGCAAGTCCATCAATGCTGGTCAAGAAGAAAGACGGGTCAGATAGAATGTGCATTGATTATCGCGAGTTAAACGAGAACACTATACCTGATAGATTTCTGTTGCCTTTGATCATTTTTTTACGATCTGGATATGGCCAGTGGCTACCATCAAGTACCATTACATTCCGATTCTATAGAGAAAACGGCCTTTGTGAGAGCAGGTGGTCATTATGAGTATCTGTCCATGCCGTTTGGGTCAAAAATGCCCCTGCAGTGTTTCAACGTGCCATTATAGGAGCACTTGGTGATTTGGCGTACAGTTTTGCAGTAGTCTATATGGATGATATACTAGTAGTGAGAACATTAGATGTTGGGGAGTGTTTGAAAAGGCTTCAACAGGTGCTGGACACAGGGTTTTCATTTAATATCATGAAGTGTCGATTCCTGAAAACCAAAGTCGAATACCTTGGGTATGAACTTAGTCGGGATGAGGTACGACCGAAATCAAAGAAAGTGAAAACATTGGGTACCCTTCCTCCGCCGCAGACTGTTATTCAGGAGCGGCAATTTTTGGGACTAGCATCATACTTCCGACAATTTGTGCCCAAGTTTTACTCCAGGATGGCTCCACCCTATCCTGCCTATTGAGCCGATCTTAATTATATTTAATTCAAACAATCCAACTGAATTACATACAGATGCAAGTTCTGTGGGTTATGGGGTGGGTTATTGATGCAGAAGAATCATGATAGACTACAGGTGGTAGCTAATTACAGTAAATTTACCACGTCCGCTTAGTTATGATATCATTCTTATGAGTTAGAAACTCTGGTGGTTTTCAACTCAGTAAACATTTTAGGCATTTTCTTTTTGGTATTAAATTTGCTGTTGTGACTGACTACAATTCATTGAAATCATCGCGTACCAAGTTAGAGTTGACACTGACGGTTCATGGTGGTGTGCTTTCTTGCAGACATTTGATTTTGATATTATTCATGGAAATGGGTTCATGCAGATTTTTTTCTCGAGAAAACCGTTACTTGCCTTACCTACCTATAGACAAGGTACAACCCAAAGAAATCAACATGATAGAGAGACTTGGCGCATTGCAGAACAGCAGCGCGATGTTGATATCTCCAATATTGTTGCAACACTAAAGGAGGATAGACTGAATGAAAATTTAGCTAACACTTATGAAAGGAGGTCTGGTGTGTTGCATCGCAAAGTACAGCGTAACGGCAGGGCACTTTGTTTACCTATTCTTCCTCGAGCATTAAGGTGGTCTTTGATTAACTCGAGTCATGAAGCTGTGATGCATCTTGGTTGGGAGAAAACATTAGAAAAGCTTTAGGAAATGTATTGGTTTGAAGATATGTCAAAATTAGTCCGAAAATTTGGAGACAATTGTGTCACGAATTCTGGTAGGGTTCAACCTGGGCTTCATTCTATACCGAAAATTTCCATTCCAGGCACACGGTACATATAGATGCAACGGGGAAGCTGAGCGGTAATAATAATAATAATAATATTGAGAAATCGGCCAAGAGAGACAAGGCTAGATTTGATCAAACAAAAGCTGGGGATAAAAGGTTTAACGTAGGGGAATTTGTATTGCTTCAAAATGAGGAACGGAATTTAAGAAAGTTAGATCCAAAATAATTTTTATTTTTAATTTTAATTTGTTGCATTCATCTACAGTTTCTTGAAGGGAGGAAAGTAATTTTGGTTGTCTCTTTGAATTGGTATTTTTTTTTTTTTTAAACTTGTTCAATAGGCGATTGTTTGGATTTGAGAGTAATAATATTAAAATTTTTGAGTATTGCTTGGGTCGTTCCGTATTCGATATGTTTGTTACGTATAGAAGATTATTAATTGATGTGGTGGGAAAGGCACCAAAAGCCAACCTTCTTGCTGAGTGGTAAATAGTTTCAAGGTTGATTTAGATGCATTTCCATATAAGCTTTTATAAAGTGAACGATTGTTTGCAACTAAGTTTTTTGTTGGCGAGGCATTTGATGAGGTTAAGCCTTTTGGAAAGTTGTAACATGATACTTTCGATGTGTTTGTCCCATCTGTATTTTTTATCTATGGTGATCCAGAGGATTTTCATTGTGCAGTTGGTTCGTACATTGAATCAAGAGCCTGCAGTTTGTCTTGCGACGAATATGCAGATGCTTACATTTGTCTACTGAGAGTGATGCGCCAGAATAGCAGCACCATTGTTTGATATCTTCAAACAATTGATCCAAACTTAATATGTTTTGTTTTTTACATAACCTGTGAATTAACGTGAAGTCATCGGCGTATGCACTAAAGTCAAATGATCTGTGTTTTGTTATCATTTTATTGAGCTTGTTGAAGGCAATTGTAAAAAGTATAACAGACAGTAGAGATCCCTGTGGTATTCCATTTTCTAAGGGTTGCTTGGATGCATATGTATTGTTGATTTGTACTGTTTTTTTTTCTGTCAGTAAGAAAGTATATGAAAAATTTAGCTATTTTTGGTCCTATTTTCCACTCGATTAGCTCATTTAATCATTTATGGATGCCCACTCTATCGAAGGCTTTGGCAAAGTCTAATGATATGACAGAGATGTGATTTTTCCTAGAAAGGGCTGAGGTGGCTAGATAATATAACATGGCTAGAGAATCAGATGCCGATTTGCCCATTTGATGGCTGTCAAGTAGCTTGTTTTTTAAACCTAACCACCATAGCCGTATTGATATTATTTCGTCCAATAGTTTTGAAATTCAGGTGTTCAGAGAAATAGGCCGGTAAGAGTTGATGGAGGTCTTGTCAGTGTTTAGTTTTGATATGGGGATAACGTTGCTGATTTTAAACTGTTGGCGTATATGACTGTTGAAGATGTTATTAAATAGGTTTCGCTGACGTTGTAGAAGGTTGGGGGGTAGGTTTTTCAGCATTGGGTAGCTAATTCTGTCTCTTCCAGGTGTTTTTCTCTTTAATTGGTTAAGGGCAGATTTAAGTTCAGTCATTGTTATGTCTTTTTCTAGTTGTAGTGCAGCTTGGGAAGGATTATATGTAGGATAGCTTGTATTTAATTTATTGTGCCGAAATGTTGGGTGGAAGTTTGACCAGTGGGTGCATAGCGTATTGACTATATCCTTTGTGTTAAAAAAATGTTGTGTGGAGTCGTTTGGGTTAGTAAGATAGTGAATGTTATGACGTGTTTTTAGTCCACAGAAGCGATTAATATTCGACCATATATTTGATATACAGGAGTTTGAGTTTATTTCAGCAATAAATTCTTGTGTTACAACAGACTTTCTAAATTGTATTTCGCGCTTTAATTTTGCATTTGCTTTTTTGTATATAGGAATGTTATTAGTATTAATATTTCATTTAAGTGTGAGCCATGCAGCATTTTTTTCTCCTTTAAGTTTTTGTAGGGTTTAGGTTTTAATTATATTGGCTGTTTCTTTATTTATGTCTATACTGTGTGGTCTACTGTTGGAAAACTTCGATGGGTCTAGGTAATGAGTTACTCCTAGTAATGTGTCCGAAGAGGGTAATGTGGATTGGGTAGTGGTCGCTGCCGGAGAGAAAATTGTCTGTATTCCATTTACAGTGTAAAGCTAGATGGGGTGACGGAAGGGAAAGATCTATGTGCGTGAAAGTATAAGGTGTGCTGATGTGATTTGGGGGCGCACTGTTAAGTGTGGTCAGCGAAGCTTGGTTTATAAATTTGAACAATGTGTTACTTCTGGTGTTGTTATATTGAGAATCCCAGCTTCTATGTCAGCTGTTGAAATCTCCTGTTATGAGTATGGGTGCTGTTAGATTGTTATATGTATTTTATATATTTCCTAGTCTAAATGGTTGTTAGGAGGTATATATGATGAGACTATTGTTAACTTGGATTTGGAGTGTAATGTTACTGCTATTGTATGAAAATGTAGTGAATTTAATGTTAGTTTTTGTTGTTGGATAGAGTTGTGGATTATAAGTGCCACCCATCCATAGCTGCTTGTAGTCGTCTTTTTGTGGTAGAGTGTGTAGTTGATTGGGATAGGTATGTTTTGTGTGGTATGGAAGTGTGCCTCTTCTAAGGATATTATTTTTTGTTGTTTTTATTAAAATTTTTAACTGACTAAAATTGTTTAAGTATCCGTTGATATTGTATTGAAGGACTTTTAACATATTAATATATATATATTGGGACTATGCATTAATTTTAAAGGTTTTTTCACCAAAAATGGGGCTTTATTTCGATTTCAAAATGGATTGATACATCATTCAAAGTACTGTCCGTCGCTAGCCACAACCTTTTCCCATCTTTCTTTCAATTTCCGAATTCCGTTTCTCCAAAATTCCGGCTTCTGGGCGGCTATGAATGAATCGATCCATTTTTTGGTCTCTTCATATGAAGAGAAGCGGTGTCCAGCCAGCTTACGCTGCATCTCCCGGAACAAGTGGTAATCCGAAGGAGCAATGTCTGGGCTGTACGGCGGGTGGGGTAGCACTTCCCAGTTGAGCGTTCCAAGGTATGTTTTGACGACCTGTGCAACATGCGGCCGAGCGTTGTCATGCTGCAAAATAACCTTGTCGTGTCTTTCGACCGTTTCCGGCCGTTTTTCAAGCAATGCTCGGCTCAAACGCATCAATTGACGTCGGTAGACTTCCCCAGAGATGGTTTCGTTGGGTTGGAGCAGCTCATAGTACACCACACCCTTCTGATCCCACCAAATACAGAGCATGAGCTTCGAACCATGAATATTCGGCTTGGACGTCGATGGCGCCGGTTGGCCGGGCTTGACATATGTTTTTTTACGCTTTGGGTTATCGTAATGGATCCACTTTTCGTCGCCAGTCACAATACGATGCAAAAAACCCTTCCGGCCAAGTCGTTCAAGCAGCAATTCGCACGTGAAAAATCGGCGTTCGACGTCTCTCGGCTTCAACTCATATGGCACCCAATTACCTTGCTTTTGGATCATTCCCATCGCTTTGAGACGTCTGGAAATGGTTGCTTGGTCAACGTCCAACGTTTCGGCGAGCTCTTCTTGCGTTTGGCACGGGTCTTGGTCCAGCAATGCCTCCAATTCTGCGTCTTCGAACCTTTTGGGCTGGCCAGGTCGCTCCTTGTCCTCGGTATCAAAAACACCACTTTTGAAGCGTCGAAACCAGTACTCACAGGTTGAAATCGATGGAGTATGGTTCGGGTAGGCATCCAACAGCAATTGACGGGCTTGGGTGGTATTTTTCTTCAAATTGAAGCAAAAAAGCAAGGCTTCCCGCAAATTGCGTTTTGACGGCACGAAAGTTGACATACTCGGAGCACAAAAAAAATATGTTGTGTACACTTCAGCGAAATGACAGATACTGGTAAACAAAGCCTAATGATGAGGCTTTGACATGAATATAGTTACAGTATTGCCAGATGCGATACTGTTGTAAATAACGCCATCTGTGTGCAACCTTTAAAATTAATGCATAGTCCCAATATTTTTTTTTTATGTAGTGTTAATTTTGTTTTTTTTGTATATGCAGTTGCAAATTAGCCACATTTCTATTGTGCGCCCTATCTCCCTCTCCCTCATCAGACGCAGATCTAGCCAAAGATGAGACCATTCATTGCGTTGGTAACTGAGTCCGACGAGAGGGGGAAAGGATAGGCGCGTTTATTAATCTTCTGCTATATCACCATTGCTGTCAATATCAGAGAGATCGATAGTTTTTTGATTTGAATTGATAAGTTGTTGTTGGTTAGTTCTATTATTATTGTTGATTCTTGTTTATTTTTCCATTTCTGGTTTTATTTCATATTTATACTCTTCACAGGAGTGAATAGTATTATAAGTTTGTGATGAATTTTGTAACAGGCACAAAAAACACAAAAAAAAAAAACCACATAAAGTATATATATTCTTGATCAGCACGATTAGACGAATTGATTAAGCCATGTTCGTCTGTCCGTCTTTATGTATGCAAAATAGTCCCTTAGTTTTACAGCTAGAGAGCTGAAATTTTGCACGAACCTTTCTTTTTACCATACGCAGTACATTTGTCGGAACCACGCGAATTGGACCACTAAGGGGTACCTCCCATACAAAGCACCCATTTGAGTTCATGTTCTTATAACAAAACTTTTTTGTTTTTTGTCCCATCGAATTCAAACTTGGATACTATCATTTTCCAATACAGGCGCACGACATTTGTTGGAACCAGCCGAATCGGACCACTAGGCGGGCACCTCCCATACAAACAACCCATTTAAATGTATGTTCTTTTTAGAAAAACATTTTTGTTTTTTGTCCTATCGAACTAAAAACTTAGACACTATCAGTTTCAAACACAGGCACAGAGCATTTGTCAGAAACTACCCAATCGAACCACTACGCGGGGTACCTCCCATACAAACCACCCATTTGAATTCATGTTCTTATTAGAAAAACTTTTCTGTTTTTTGTCCTATCGAACTGAAACTTGGACAGTTTACAAAATAGGCGCAGTACATTTGTTGGAACCAGCCGAATCGGACCACTAAGGGGAGTACCTCCCATACAAATCCCGTAAAGAGTATTTCATTTTCGGCATAGTCGAAGATAACCTTCTTTCTAGTGTTAATAATATGTTAAATAAATCGTACTTTCCAAATCTATGGAAAACAGCGAAAGTATTTTTTATTCCTAAAAAAAAACAGACAAAAACTATATTTAAAATCTTCGTCCGATCAGCTTACTTCCTAACATAAGTAAAATCTTTGAGATAATTAAAAGCTGATAAATAAAATTATTGTGAAAAATAATCTTATAAATCATAGACAATTTGGATTAAAAATCCAACATTCAACTGTTCACGCTGTTAATCTATAGGCATCTGACATCAACTGGAACCAGAATAAAACATATGTAACAGGTGCCTGTTTCATTCACTTACAGAAAGCTTTTGACAAAGTCTGGATTTAAGCTCTAATTGTCAAGCTATTATGTTACAAATTCCCATTACATATCACCATCTTAAGTCACAACAGCTTAAAAAATTGATTAGAGCAAGGTATTGTAGTTATTTAATCTTATCTTATTAGACCTCATGGATAAAATTGATAATTTAATTGCCTTTGCAGACTTACTTTAGTCATTCCCCAAACTAATTCGGTCAAATACCTCGGCGTTTATCTTGATAAATTTTTGTAACCTTCGTGACAAATAGCTGAAACAATAAAAGCTTATCATTTAAATAAGAGGGTACTTTCATGTAGATTGTTAGCTACCAAAATTAAAATAATAATGTACCAAGCTTTAGTTAGACCAATATTAACTTATGCTTGTCCAATATGTTTTAATATTTCCCCTTCCTACATGGAACGACTAAGAAAAATGGAAAGAAATATACTCAGATCGTGCACCTCTGCTTCGAACTTCTGAAAGTAATTTGAATTACTATTATTCAAACATAAAATTATATAATGAGGCTAAAATAAGTAGGATAGATAGCCATATAATAAATCTCATTAGGAATCATTTAGTTAGATCAACCATGGTTTCATCTAACAGTTTTATTTTCGCTCCATTTTACGAAAGTGATAATTATTTTCAGCAGTGCATAGCAAACGGGTATACCCCTCCCGGGGTATTTGTATATCTTGATAAAGGAAGGTTTCTTGAAAAAGTAATTTGCTCAAATATCACACATTCGAAAACCGACCGTACTGTTCAGCAGCTTTTTTGGATGCACGACAAGCTTTTGACAGAGCATGACACATTGAAATCTTATTTAAACTCAAAATTAGTACCGGCACCTTTTTACATGGTATTGAAGTCCTTTCTTGATAGAACATTTTACGTAAAATGCGACGATAAAGAATCGGACATTAAGGCCATCCAAGCAGGGGTACCTCAGGGTAGTGTACTGGCACCCATTCTCTACTTGCTCTGCACTACTGACCTACCTATTTTAAGTGAAGAAGGATTCTTGGTTGCAACTTATGCTGATGATATCGCTTTTTTCGCTACTGATGTCGATCCAGGGACAGCCTGAACCATTTTGTAGAACCAGATTAATATTCTAGAACCATGGCTCAAAAGATGGAACATTGCCGTCAACACAAAGAAGTCGATTCATGTAAACTTTACCATGAATCCCAAGAGCTGCCTTTCCATAAATCTAAATGGAGACACTATTCCGGAAAGCACATCTGCGAAATACCTTGGACTAACTTTCGATAGAAAGTTAACTTGGCAGCCTGGTAGAAGGGCGGCTAACGATTTGATTTTATTGTTGTCTGAGAAAATTTCCAATTGCCAAAAGATGCTCGAACTTTGAAGAGTACGCAAAGACACATTGTGAAGTGAGTTGTTGTGCCAGGTGAAAATGTGCATTATGGGATGAAAGACGCATTGACGGATTTTTTACGATTATAAAAGTAGTACCATGTGTCTGAACATTAATGCTGATGGTCTGCCTTTGTTTAAAAGTTCTCAAAAACAAACATGACCCAACTTAATAAATGTAAATGGCACAAAGGCAGTATTGGTTGCTGGGTATACAACTTGGTAACTCGAAACTTCGAAATCCTAATGTATACTTGGAGGAATATGTACTTGAATTGCAAGATTTGAGATTAAGAGTGTCGAGCAATCATCTGTAATGCACCTGCCCTTACATTTCTTTTATGCGAGAAGCATCATTCCTGGTTTTACTCCTGCAAGCAATGCGTTCAGAAGGGGGAATATTTTCAAAGACGAATGCTCTTTAGAACATCTGATAACCTTCAACGAACCAATAAAAGTTTCAGGGACCGCTTACAATCCTTACAGCACCATAATATGCAAAACAAAATTATGTTACATCACTCGATGACCTTGAGAGATATAAAGCAACTGAGCTGAGAACTTTTTTCTCTATGTGGGGCCTATAGTGTTGAAAGGCATTCTGGATGCTGCCAGATACAATAATTTCCTACTATTGAGCTCAGGAAGGAGATTCCTCCTGCATGAGGAGTATTGTACTACCAAAAATAGATTATATATGAACTACACTGAACTCTTCAACATAAATGCGAAAGAAAATGTTATCATGGACAGTACCAAAAGCAAAGAATTTACAGGTATTGCAATTTAAAAATTTATCGCATTAGCCATCATTAATAAGCAATTGTTACATTTGCCTGTTATGCAGAATGAGTGAGCAGCAATCACACTTGATTGTAAAAGTCGACAGGCTCACTGCGCAAACCATTTCGTTACGAAATGAAGTGGCTTCCATTAATGCAAAAGTATGTTTTTGAAGCTCAATCCATCAATGGTGCTATCCGCGACGTGGGATGACCTCAGTAACTTCGAAAATAGAATTAAGGATGAGGCCGTTATGCAGAAATTTGTAAGTGTTTTTGCTAAAATAAATAGTGAGTAATACTAAAATATTTCATTTTAACGGACAATGTTACGAAGCAATGTTTTTGGTGATCACTGACAACAAGAAATGTGTAACGGGCTTGAGAACAACGTCACAAATTCGAAGTAAGTTTTCAATGGTGTACATATCTTTATCTATATATAGTATAAAGCAAAGTCCAAACTTCAAGAAGTTAGAACACTGATTACTTCTAAACCATGCAACGTATTTTGATACGGTTTTCACAGTTAATTAAAGAATTTTCTTAGAAAGGTGTGCATGTACATAAATAATTTATTCAATAATATAAATATTTTATTCATTTTCAGTCACTATATATATACATTATTGCAAAACCACGTACAAAATATTGTTTACGTTTTTTACGTTGTTGATGCAATGCTTCTTCTTGTACTTTGTGTGTTGTTGTAGTTGTTGTATTTACTCCTATCATTTACAGAGTGCGCACAAGAGTATTGCGTTATTCCCTCTTTTCCTTTTGAATTATTATTCACTAAGAGAGAGTGTGTTTTAGTTATAATTGCATTATTTCATCTAATTTTTTATTAACTATGTGTGCACAAGAGGAGTGCTAGAGAGTATATAAACTCTTTAAACTGCAAACCGTACAAACTTATTGACCAAAGACTGACTCTAAATTCCAAAAGAACAAAAATGGGAATGCGTAGTTTCGTGAGCGAATTGTCCTGTTATCTTCGCTCTAAAAATTAATGTGGTTTTCATAGTGTTATAATTAATGGAAAAAGCATTTACTGCCACTACAATATTGCAGATTCTCATTATTTACACAGCAAAGATTCTTCAAATATGATTTTAGAATTATATTCAAGTAATCATTATTATCATATAAGTCTAATCATTTTTATCATTTAAGCCATACTATAAGGTAAAGCAAACAATTGTTTAGTGTACATCTTTTCATATCAAAACATCAATTATGCCAGATGGCGTTTACTTCGGAATAATGAAACTAACGAAGAAAGGGAAACAAGACTGTCCTATGCAAGATCAAATTCATCTTCGTTATGCTAGAGATAGACGCAGATCTTAGAGAGACCTAGAATTGTCCGAACGCAGGTCGATGAGGACTTCTAATTTGTTGTCAAATAAGTTATATTCTGACATAAATTACGATTCTTCTATTGAATACAAGAATGATCCTGTCGTTTCAATAGGTACAATGTCGGTTGTATGCGAATATTGCTCTGCTTTGAAATGCTTTGAAATGGAACGATGAGTTCAAAGGTCTTTGTTGCTTACAAGGAAAAATAAAATTACATGAAATTCTTCCTCCACCTCAAAAACATTCATGCACAACATGCGCCGATACAACAATGCTTTCCAAAAGATATCTTTTAAGAGTACGCAGGTTGTTGAGTGAGGTTTTATGCCTACATTTAAATTACAGGGCCAAGTATATCATTCAGCAGGAAGCTTGCTACGATCTCAAATTTCTACAGATCTATTTTGTATCAGATCCCGAAACACAAGCATCTGCTAGATGTAACAGTGTCGCACAGCCAATGGATCAAAGTTTGGTAAGACTCATCTCGTCTGAATCGCAACAATGGTGATAGACCAAAAACCTAAAAAGTTTTTCTAATAAAAACCTGAATTTTAATGTGGACTTGTATTGGAGGTACCCTCCCTAGTGATCCGATCAAACTGAAATTTCGACACTATAAGTTTTTTAATCTACTGCCACCAATTATTCAAATTTCAAGATCGTGGGGTAACTGGATCGCATAGCTCCCATACAAACCAAAATGATTGTGGTATGGGGATCCTTTGAAGTTTTTGGAAATATTTTATCTTCTTTAGTCTTATTAATAGGGCTCTGTTTGATACCCTTTAAGTCCGGAACCCTTAAAATGAAGTGTTATATTTTATAGTTATTGTGAAAGAAATATTTTTGATTTAATTAAATGAAAATTTGTGTAATTCGAATTGCTGAGGAAATAATATTTTGGTTCCTTTTTAATGAAATTGGTTTTTTTTTTATTTTTATTTCCTTGTTGCATTTTTTTTTTTTTTGTTTTCGAAATGGCAACTGTGGCTATAAGTATTCAAATCTCTCACTATATCTAATTGTCTCTTTAAACTGAGAATACTTGATATGAAAATATCTTTGTATTTAATTTGTTTCGACTCTACGTAATCTATGTCACTGAAGTAATTTATTTAAAAAACATTTACTACCACTACAATATTTTAGCTTCTCATTGTTTACCCAGCAAAGTTTCTTCAAATGTGATTTTAGAATCAAATTAAAGTAATCATTACTATCATTTAAGTCTAATCATTATTATCATTTAAGCCATACTATACAGTAAAGGAAACATTTGTTTAGTGTACATCTCTTCTAATCAAACCATCAATTATGCCAAGTCGTTCAAATATAGGTCATAGCCGAAACACAAGCATCTGCGAGGTGTAACAGTGTCGCACAACCAATGGATCAAAGTTTGGCTTTTACAAGATTTGTTATATTCCCATAACAGCTACGTGCAGTCTTTCAAAACTGGTATTGATAGCATACTGTCAGGAACAACGGACTTTAACATCATAGTCCATGCAAATAAAGTGCCTGGTGGAGAACACATTGGTCGTTATAATGCCCCATCTACGAGTGAAGTTGCAGTTGTGATAGTTGGATAACAATTTAAAAAACGAGGTATTGTATTGCACAATAGTGACAACAAATTGCACAGAATATCCGAGTTGCACCGATCTTATGACAGCTTACAGTATCCTTTGATGCTGTGTCAGGGAGAAAACGGATATACTATAAATATTAATCAATTTGATCCAGTTAGTGGAACATCTCTACGTTAAACAATTTCATGCAAGAACTATTATTGTTATCGAATAATGAGAAAGCATGCAAATTTTAACCTGTTACTGAGCTGTGGAATGTGAACCGCTGGGTCGTATATAACTCATTTCTTTTAAAATTTTCGACGCTCATATCAATGTAGACTTGTGCAGTTGTGTTAAATCAATAAAACATGTTACAAATTATATTAATAAAGGTACCGATCAAGCTACATTTAGCATACAATCGCCGAATGAGATAGAGAAATATCAATCTGGTTGTTACATCTGTAGCTCGGAAGCAGTCTGGAGGATTTTATCATTCGAAATACATAACCGAGCGCCCACAATTACCCATCTCGCCTTTCATTTCGAAAATGACCAGAGAATTTAATTTACTGAAGACAAAATTACCGATGTTGTTACACATCCGCGGGATACAACGTTAACAGCATTTTTTAAATCATGTGCTCAAGATAATTTCGCAAAAACCTTACTTATGACAAAGTTCCAAGCTTTTATACATGGAATAAAACTGCTAGCACCTTTCAACGTAGAAGACAAGGGGCGTCATTCGAAGGGTTTCTGGAAGTAACAAAACAAATGGGGAAGATTTATGTAGTTCATCCCAACAACAGCGAATGTTTTTATTTCAAAATATTACTTCATATAGTAAAAGGTCCATCATCTTCCGCACAGCTCAGGACTATACAAGGCGTAACCTATAATACGTATCAAACAGCGTGCAAAGGGATGGGTCTCTTAGAAGATAACTCCCATTGGGATATTACAATTTCGGAAGCTGCTATTTGCTGTTCAGCGAGGTAATTGAGGTATTTGTTTGCCATTATTGTAACATTTTGCCAAGTGACCGACTCTCTATTTCTCTGGAATAGCTATCAAGAAAATATGACTCAAGACATACTGATTCAGCGACGAAGAGAGATAGTGTCAGATGTTCAATATGATGGCAATATTTTTAACGAAGTTTTGTTAGAATCAAACAAAATGGTAGAAGTTCTTTCGGGTAAATCACTTAAAGATTTTGGACTACCGATGCCTACATATATATCTAACTCGATTTTAAACAGTGAATACACAAGAGAAACATCCCATGATCAACCTGCACTATTACAAATTATAGCTCAAGATAAACATCGCATGAGCATCGATCAAAAAAAAGTATACGATGCGTTATTAACATCGATTGATGTTGAATGAAAATATTTTTCCTTGATGCTCCTGGAGGAACGGCAGAAACATTCCTAATTAACTTGCTCTTAGCTAAAGTAAGATCTATTGGTAAAATTGCTATAGCTGTTGTATCATCAGGAATTGCAGCTAAACTTTTACAAGGAGGCCGAACCGCGAAACGTTTAAACTTCCTCTAAATTTGTACTGAAGATACTAACAGTGTATGTAGTATTTCAAAACAAAGCAATACAGGAAAATTGATGCGCAACTGTTCATTAATTGATTGGGACGAAGCTACAATGTCAAACAAGTCTTCCGTTGAAGCCTTAGATAGAACATTGTGCGATTTGCGCCGCTCAAACTCAGCACAATATTATTCTCAGGTGAATTTCGCTAAATTTTACCGGTTGTGACAAAAGAGACACGTGCTGATCAAATAAACGCTTCATTGAAAAGATCTTAACTGTGGTCGTATGTGAATATATTATATTAGAATTCAAAAGAAATATTTATTTATTTATTATAAAACTAAGATTATAATTAAAAATTATAACTTTGATATTCTACGAGCAACAGCGACAAAGGCCTTCAGCTCGGAAAGCTAGTTGTATAATACAATAATATTAATTAATTATTTATAATATACTAGCGACCCACCCCGGCTTCGCACGGGTGCAATGCTAATACTAAATACACTACAGAAAATCTGTAAACGTTATATATAAAAACATAGCGGCCCGCTCCACATTCGCACGATTATAAAATATGCAGCCTATGTCACTCACTGAAAAAATGATTAAAATCGAACCAGTAGTTTTGATTTATTCATTACTGCCCGTGGCCCGCACGCGTTAAATTTGGAGTAAAAAAATTCCCCTTTCCCTATACCATGAAGATTTCCTGCTATCTTTGGAATATCTAAATTCATACACTACATTTTTACTTATTTTTCTTTTTATATTTTTACCTTTTTATTTTATTTTTACAACAATTAATATATTACAGAATGTCTTTATATACAACGTTCACAGCTTTCTTGTCATTAGACAATACGAACATGTTTCCGATAATGGTTACTCTTGAAGAGCGACATACAGTTGTCCATGTGAAAAACAGTCAACGCTCAAATCTAAGCCTGCAACGTAAAGGTTTGACCCTGCGATTTATTAATGGTCATTGCAAAAGATGTCTTTACCGGAAACTGTAAACGTTTAAATTGGAAGGGTAAATCCGATGGTATCAGAGGGATCCGGGGAATCAATACATGTTCTCCGATACCACATCCTGTGAGTATTGTGCACTCTATTATGAAAGTTTTCAGTGATTTTACCAGCAAACGCGTGCCATTGCAAAGTTTAGGTGGATTCATGTTTCTTAATAAAATAACAGGACAACCTACTTTCAACACCATTTTGTGAGGAGGGAGTGCAGACGGGTTCAAAGAGTTTAGAAATTCTGTAGGAAAATGAACAGCTTCTTCCAAATCGAGAACAGTATCGACCGAGTAGTATATTTTCGTCGGCGCATCAATCTTTGAAAGAATCAAGTTTTATTTATTTATTTATATAATGCTAACTTAAAGTTAAAACTAGAAGTTAACAGAAAATTAGCCATGGCTGCCAGGGCCTTCAGCTAATAAAGATATATATTTAAATAACAATGATGATAATAATAATAATAATAATAGTGACTAAATAAGTGCTTAAGTTTAAGTTTAGAGTTTACTGTACAGATTTGCTTTTTTAAAGAAGTTAAGAATAAGATTAATGTTAGAGGACGGATCGGAAATGATTGAGATGGGGTCTATATTAGCGAATGTGGATGATCTGAGGGGGTGCAATGAGGAGCAGGATGAGATAATGTGGTGAATGTTATTAGGAGCGTTATTACATAAGGGACAGATGTTAAAAGGTTTTTATCGATGAGGTGCATGTTTGTTAGGTTTGTGTGACCAAGTCGGATTCTAGTAAACTTTATCTGATCAAGTCTAGATAAAAGTTTAAAAGTTGGGGAATTATAAAGTGTGGTGGAAGTGGTATTTGGAGAGTGTATTAGCTTATACCAGCTGGAGGTGTGTTGTAGCATGGCGATGTGTTCAAGATTTATGTGTTTTTTGAGAGAATTAACAATGTCGCTTATGTTGTAGTTGGGTGTGTATATAAGTGGTAACTTAGTAGCGAGCTTTGCTGTTGAATCTGTCTTTTCATTGCCTATGATGTTGGTGTGGCTGGGAACCCAGATGAGTTTTATTTTGGGAAATTTTGTATTAAGTAGGGATCTTATTGTTGAGGCGTAGTAGTTGTGGTTATTAAAATTGGCTATAGCGGATAAAGCAGAAAGTGAGTCAGAACAAATAGCATGTCTACCTGGCTTACGTATACAAATGTTTATAGCTTCATGGATTGCAATGATTTCAGCTGCAAATACAAGTTATTTACCTTATCTACTTGTTCGTTAGTTGGTGACAGAATCGCTCTTTCTTTAAACCAAGATATTGTCTTATAACTTATGTTATCCATGTCAGGATAGACATTGTTGACTAACTCTTGGATGTTGTCTATCAAAACACAAAGGTTTTCTAGATTAATCCTTTCCTCACTTTGTGTTAACTCTCCATTGCCAACTTTTAGCAGCATCTCTGGAAATAGCCTGTTCTCACGTGAAGATGACGAAACCCTCATATTAGTTTTAAGCTCTAATTTATTGACATGTGGCCAAAGGTTGGATCTTTTTAGGGAAGCATTTATTTCGTCAGCACGTGTTCCTCGAGTCACAACTGGTAGGATTTGACGGAAATCTCCTGAGAACAGAATTGTACATCCACCCATAGGTGCATTTTTGTTGCGCAAATCGCGCATTGTCCTATCCATTGCTTCCACAGACGTCTTGTTTGACATGGCAGTCACGCATCAATTTTCCTGTATTGCTCTGTTTAGAAACACTACAGACGCTGTTATTATCATCGGTGACGATTTTCAGCGGGACCTTGAATGTAAAGTGTGCGGTTCGGCCTCCTTCCAAAAGCGTAGCGGCAATGCCGGATGACGCAACAGCTAACGCGATTTTTCCGGTAAATCTCACTTTTTTTAAAAGCAGATTGATTAAAAATATTTTTCCTGTACCTCCTGGGACATCAAGGAAAAACAATTTCCCTTCATTATTATCAATTGTTGATAGTAATGTAGTGAATACTTTTTTCTGATCGATGTTTAATCGTGGCTCATCTTGAGCTATATTTTGTAAAAGTCTCGTTTGATCGTAAGATGATGTTTCTCTTGTGTATTCGGCACTGTTAGTTAAATCTGAGTTAGTGGTATTAGCTGGCATCGGCAGCCCAAAATCCTTGATCGATTTACCCGAAAGTAATTGCACTACTTTGTTCAATTCAAATAATGCCTCGTCAAATATGTTTTGATCATATTGTACATCATCTGAGTTTAACTCTCGTCGTCGCCGAATCAGAATATCACTGGCCATATTTTCTTGAAATTTATTCCATAGATTAACAGTCAGTCAGTTACTTGACAAAACGCTACTATGACGGCAAAGAAATATCTTAATGATGTAGCTGAACTACAAACAGCTGCTTCTGATAATGTGTTTTCCCAGTGAGAATCGTCTTCCAAGAGCCCCTTAGCTTTGCATGCTGCTTGATAAGTATTGTAAACAACACCTTGTACAGTTCTTAGGTGTGCAAAGGATGTCGGGCCTTTTACAATATGCAGTAACATTCTCAGATAAAAGCATTCGCTGTTGTTGGGATGAATCACGTAGACTCTGCCAAGAGCATCCGTTTTTTTTACTCCGGGGAAACCATCAACCGCAGTACCTTGTTTTCGCCGTTGAAAAGTTTTAGAACTCTGGTTCCATGTATAGTAACTTGGAACTCTGTCATATGTCAGTGTTTTCGCGAAAACATCTTGAGCACATAACTTGAAGAATGCTGTCAATGATGTATCCCGCGGGTTATTAACAACTTCTTGTATATTGTTCTCAGTGAAATATACTCTTTGTCCATTTTCTAAATGAACTGCAAGGTGGGAGCCCGGTCGTGCACTTCGAATGATAAAATCCTCCATACAGCTTCAGAGCTGCAGATGTAACGTCCAGACTGATATTTTTCTACTTCATTTGGTGATTGTATTGTATGCTGAAAGTGGCTTGATCACTGCCTTTATTAATGTACTTAGTAACATATTGGATTGACTTTATTGAATTGCATAACTCTACGTTGATGTGGGCATCAAAAATTTTCAAAAGGAGCGGATTATAGGGAACGATCCATCGGTTATCAATATCATAGTTTTTGCTGCATTTAGAATTTCTCATACATGGATAATTCGGGTTTAAAGTCCCGCAAGGGCCGTGTACCATATGTTTTTTTACGATTTCGTACAGGATAGGATCTTCATCTTTATCCGGTAATTCAGCTGAAATGACCCTGTCAATTTCGTTTGGTCTAATTTTGTTCACTAACCACACCAGCAGGTGTACATGTGGCAAGCCACGTTTCTGCCATTCTATTGTGTACATATGACTGCGCGGCGGACCGAATATATGAGACTTGTTAATGAGGTGCAGGAGTTTCTGTACTTTTAAATGGAAGACTCTGTTAACTATATCGTATCTGTCTTGTGGAGTTAAATTGGTGTTAATATTTTCTTTGATTTCCTGCCAATTTGTGTTACATGTTGCAGTTATAAATAAATCTGGTTTGCCGTAAATTGTCGTCTTGCGATTTTTCGTGTAAATATCGAGGTCCACCTGTGAATGATGAAGGTAGTATAACCAACTGCCCAATGCCGTTGCGGTGTTCATTCGCCTGTAAAGCATCCTGAAGATGAACGTAATTTTCGGCTCTCAATTTGGTTTGATTATTACGGATGAAGACCAATCTCTCAGATTCAATTTTCGCATTTTGATCTACCAAGTATTGGTTTGTTAACATTCCATATCTAAGCAAAGTATTGAAATTGTTACGTCTTGTCATTATACGGTAGCAATAGTAGTTCATACATGACACTGTTTTACGCAGAGGTGTACCACCGATTGGGTCAACTTGAGATATATTAATGGCGTAACCATTTTCTCCACGACATAGCATCAAAGGATATTGTAAGCTGTCGTAAGATCTGTGTAACTCTGAAATTTTTTGCAAATTATCATCACGACTATGCAATACAATATCTCTTTTGTCAAATTGCTGTCCAGCTATCACCACTGCTACTTCACTCTTGGAAGGCGCATTGTATCGTCCTCTGTGTTCTCCAACAGGAACTTTATCTGCATGGATTACGACACTAAAGTCAGGAGTATATTGCTGGAACACTCTCAATCGCAGTTTTGAAAGACTGTATGTAGCAATTATGAGAATGTAACATATCTTGGAAAGATCTAAGCAAATCTGTATCAATTGACTGTGCAACACTTGAACACCGCGTAGATGCTTGTTTATCTTGATCTGCAATAATATATTTGCAGAAATTTGTGATCATCGGGTCGAAGTGGTAGCAAGCTCCCAGCTAAGTGGTACACTTGCCCTTGAATTTTAAATGTAGGCATGAACCCACGCTCAACGACTTGCTTACTCTTAAAAGAGGTCATTTGAAATGCGTTATTAAAACGGCGTATATTGCGCATGAATTGTTTGGATTTCTGATGATCACCCGTAAGAAGAGAGTGAAGTGGTTCAGGTGGAGGGAGAATTTCTTCTAATTTGACTTTTCCTTGTAAGCAACACATGCCTTTCGATTCGTCTTTGAATTTCAATGCCAAGCAATGTTCACACACTACTGACATAGTACCTATTGATACTATACGATCGCCCTTGTAAGAAATCGAAGGATCGTAATTCATGGCAGAATTTTCTTTATTTACCCATGAATTAGTAACTCGTGATGATGATTCTCTCTCTCTCTCTCTCTCTCTCTCTCTCAGTTTATATCTATCCCGAAGCTGACTGAGGCGAGCCTCACGTTCCGTTGATGATTCTTCATCTCTTACTGAACGTACTCTTTTGGCATTCACTGTACTACGACCTATGTTCGAACGACGACGTCTTCCAGACATGACTTTATAATTTCTTGATAGTAATAATCAGCAATCAGTAATAATAAAAAAAATCTAAAATCACATTTGAAGAAACTTTGCTGTGTAAATAATGAGAAGCTGGAATATTGTAGTGAAAGTAAATGCTTTTTCCATGAATTATATCACTATGCCAACTACATTAATTTTAAAGATAGGCATATAGGTATATGTATAGTGAAAATAACAGTATTTCTCCACTATTTAATGGTTTTTTTTTTTAAATATAAACCTTCCTCTTCAATCATTTTATCTATTAAAAAAAAACCGCATCAAAATACTCTGCGAAGATTTAAAGATTTAAGCGAATATAGGAAAAAAGCGACTTTGTTTTATAATATGTATATATTTTGTTGGTTTTGTTTGAGTGTAATTATTGTATTGAAAGTGAAAAAAGTGAAAAAGTGTAAGGTGAAAAGGAAGTAAGTCAAGTACTGATTCTTACTGCTATTTGCTGCAAATCTATTGTTATTTGAATTAAATTGATAAAACATTTCGAATTGGTAGAGTTGCCAATCATAATCAATTAAAAATGTGAATAGTATTCTATTATAAGTTTGTAATGAAGTTTGTAACAGGCAGAATGAGGCAAAAAAATCACATAAAGTATATATATTCTCGATCAGCTCGACGAGACGAATTGATCAAGCCACGTCCGTCTGTATGTATGCAAACTAGTCCCTCAGTTTTAGAGCTAGATAACTGCAATTTTGCACGAACCTTTTTTTTTACTAGATGCGGACTACTATGAAGGTACCTTCCATTCAAACCACCCACTTAAATTAAGGTTCTTATCAGAAAAATTTTTTTTTTCTATTGAACTAAAATTTAAAAACTATAATTTTCTAATGAATGCCAATGAAATGCGTAAATTTTAAGACCCTTGCGTTACTGGATCTTTGTTTTAAATTTTGTATCACGTCAGTGATATGTTTAATATAGGTATGTATTTTGTTTTAATAAGGTGCGTTGCAAAATTATAGAACCACCTAAAAATTTTTGATTTCTTAAAAACGAAAGACTGTAGGGTATCACAATGTTCTACGAAAATGTGTGGAAGGCAAAATAACAAACTTATAACGGTATTTGGTAAAAATTGTTAGTGTAAAGTTTTAAGCAAATCAAAAAAAGAGTTTTTTTTGCTGTTGCATTTCTATAGAACCATGTGCGTTTTATTTTTATTTTGTAATGAATAACATGATTTTATTTATGTAATTGACTTTAATTTAATTAATTACGCTTCCTTTTGCTAAAAGCATCTGAAAAATACAATTCTTCATTCTGTCAATGAGATTTTTAAGCAAGTTTGGTTCCAATTGGTCCCATTCTCTTATTATTGCCCTTTTCAACTCTTCAATGAAATCATATTGTTTTTGATTGTTGTAAATCCTTCGGACTAGTATTCCCCATATGTTTTCCATCGGATTTAGGAGAACAAGCCGGCCAATCCATAACATCAGTGGATTTTCCAGAAAACCAAGACATGGTTTCGCGACTCACGTGAATTCTGGCATTATCTTGTTGGAATGCCCATTCTGTTTCCGGATTTTGTCTTATCAATGGCACTAGGCTCATTCCGAGGACATTAATGTAGTTTTTGCTCTTCATTTTCGAGGATACAAATTGAATTTCTAGACAGCCTAATGCAGAAAAAGCCGCCCAAGTCATAAGACTTCCTCCTCCAAAGTTTCGCTTTGAAAACACCAACGGCTCCTTTCTAATATCATGCCAATACCCTCGGAAAACGTCTGGACCATCCAGGTTCCAATTTTTTTCATCAGAAAATATGACCTTAAACAAGAAAAGTTATTAAAAACCATCACACAGCGGTGGTGCATTTTTCGCTTACGGATTCCCAGTTTTGAGCCATATTTTCTTTTGCGAATCCCAACCTAGCCTGCTTATGGCGTTGTAATAGTCTCGGAGTAGCCTTCATTAAAGCGTACGTAATGTGTTCGCTTCGCTTTAAAAGCCTGGAAATAGTCGAACGATGGACTGGAACGTCAACAATCTTTTGTAAGTCCGCCAAACTTTTGGTTGAGTTACTCGCAGCCCTCAAAATTTTACGTTCTTCGCGATGGTCTAATTTTCTTTTTCTTCCTCCAAAATTTATTAACCCGTAGCCCACCGAATCTTTCAAAAATTCCATAATTAGGTGATGACTTCGATCAGTTTTCCTGGCAATTTCCCTAAATCCCATATTGTGCTCTCTAAAAGCCAATATTCTTCCTTTCTCAACATCTGTCAATCTTTTTCCACGCGGCAAAATTAAATTTCACAATTTTTTTAACTTTACTTGATCAAACAACTGATAAACACTTATTAAAATAGCTTACAAACGAATAAAACGCAAGTGGTTCTATAGAAATGCAACAGCAAAAAAAGCTCTTTTTTTGATTTTCTTAAAACTTTACACTAACAATTTTTACCAAATATCGTTATAAGTTTGTTATTTTGCCTTCCACACATTTTCGTAGAACATTGTGATACCCTACAGTCTTTCGTTTTTAAGAAATCAAAAATTTTTAGGTGGTTCTATAATTTTGCAACGCACCTTATTTTTCAAAGGAAAAAAAGGGAAAATTTGAAAGATAGATCATATGGTTACTTGATAATTGTGATACCAGTCGTAGTACTTAATTAAAATTTGACATGCATTCATAGTTCCATTTAGTTTTTATATACGAGATCTCTTCAAAACGTATCACGAATTTTGATTTTTCTCGGTTTACGTGTTAGCGATTTTCGCTTCTTTGATCCATTTTTTTGGAGTACGCGTAGCCCTGTTTATTAAAATTTTTATATTTTATTACAATATATAAAAATTATAATAGTTTACAAAATGTGAATCTTGTGTATTTTCTCCGAAGAAAAAATACTTTTTGTACCTCCATTCTACTCTTCAATTATTGTTTTAAATTCATATTCCGTATTTATGGTAAAAGGCTGTTGAAAAAATGAATGCCACATCGTCTTCAACCTTCTTTTGTGTGCTTATTCTTCTTCTCAAACAGCTCTAATTTTTTTCGGTTTCTTTCCTCAGAATCACACGGTTCCTCCATTTCTTTTTTTTGTTTCATTCAAAGGCTCTTCATTTAAGGAGAGTTGAGAAAGGAATTATGATTTGGAAGCCTCTAAATTGCCAATTGATTTTATTGGCCTCATTTGATCCTTTAAGAAAAGCAGGGATATAAAATGAGGCTAAGATGTATATGTAATTGTTGTAGTCCTCAAAGGCAACTCCACAATCTTCTGATTTCCCGATTGGATTTTTGATTCATTTCGAAAATGATCCCTTTTGTTGTTTTTCCTTTTTTTTTTAAACAGACCTCTTAAATACACTGAATAATCTACAATGACAGATATTTGGTATAATTGGGGTCTCGTTTGTATCATTAGCTAATTCATTTAAAGTCAAAAGGACGACATTATCTTTGGGAGGAGCTTCAACCACTGCATATGTCCAACCTACAAAAGGGATTATTGAACTAACAGCAGACAAATTTTGGAATTTGGTGAACCAAATTGTTACGGAGTTATTGATGGAAAGCACATTCGGATTAAAAGTCCACCACATTCGGGGTCTAGAAGTAGCAGATACTGATTGTAAATTTATTGCGATTGAAGTGGGACGCTAGTAGAAAGTAATTATGACACATTTAATGCATCACAACTTTACCAACAGTTCAGAACTCGACAGTTTATTTCGCCAGATAGGTAATTGCTGAGTAAAAACTTGAGATGCCTTATGTTTTGTTAGCGACGAGGTTTATACACTATTGGATACACTTTTAATCCCATATTCGGCAAGGAATTTTAATGCTGAAGTAGAGTATTTCAATATTTGGAATTGTGACCTCCCAATACTTTTGAAGCTCATTGTAACAGATCCCGAGTTTGTACATCTGCTTGTTAAAGGTATTTGAATTCTACATAACACTGTCATTCACCTTGAAAAACCTGCCAATGACATGCAAAACACACGGAATTTGCAAAATGATAAAAACAATAAACAAACAGAGCCATTCCATTCAGTCAATGTGAGAACAAGCCGAATAGTGAGAGATGCTTTTCGCGACTTTATGTGTACAGATAGGTAATAATAATATACTGTATCACATTACTATTCTAATTTTCTTCTTTTTCTAGGGTTCCGGACCCAAAGGGTACCAAAGGGAACCCTATTGCAGAGACTTCGTTCTGGTATGGAACCCTCCGTGTACGAGTCTGACTCGTACTTGGCCCATTTTTTGTATTATACTCTTCACACAGTGTTTTAATTAATTTAAATACTTTACTAATTCCAAGAAGATCCAAAAGCTTTGCAGCTATTCGGTAAAGAATTTTATTGATATTGATACTTTATTAAATAAATGAGAAATAAATAACTACATACGAACATATACAAACGAGTACATTTTAATTCATGATTCACAATATAATCTTTGCTCATACTAAAAACGGAAAATACTTGGTGTTTCCAACTCTTCTTCAATTTCTTTCCACTCATGAAACTCTTCACGCATTGAAGTTTGTTATGGAGTTTGTAACAGGCAGAGGGAGACATCAGAGACCATAAAATATATATATTCTTGATCAGATCGACGGCAAGAGTTGATTAAGCCGTACCCGTCTGTCCGTCTGTATGTATGAAAACTAGTCCCTCCATTTTTGAGGTAGATAGCTGAAATTTTGCACGAACCTTTCCTTTCACTAGACGCAGTATATTTGTTGGAACCATCCGAATCGAACCCCTAGGGGGACACCTCCCATAAAAACCACAAATTTACATTCAGGTTCTTACTAGAAAAACCTGATTGTTCTATTGAACTAAAATTTAGAAACTACAAGTTTCTAATCAATGTTCACAAAACGCGTAGATTTCAAGACAAGACCCTAAAGTTACTGGATCGTATGTCTCCCATACAAACCCAAACCTAAATTTAATTTTTGATTAGAAAAACTTCTTTGTTTTTTGTGTTATCGAGCTGAAATTTGAACAGTATAAGTGTCTGATACATACATTTAACAACCGTGTAGAGTTAAGGATCCTAGGATTACTGGATCGTAAAGCTCCAATAAAATATTTCAGTCTCAGTGTTGAAATGCTCTATGTGTAGTGACTATACCATAAACATAAGTCAAATCAATAATCTAATATTTCTGAATGCTCTATCACGGAGCGTAGGCAAAAACATTTTCTAGGGGATGCGTGAAGAGTATAGCAACTTCGGCATAGACGAAGTAAAACTTCTTTTTACTTGCTGAAAATTAATTTTACTTTAACAATAATTTCACACCACCTGACAAAAATATTTACTTAAAAAAAAAACGTTAATTTAAGCTCAAAATGCAACAAAAAAAGCAGAGTCCGCAAATAAATCTTATTTATTTTCCAAATTGAACGTTCAGTGAGAAATCGAACCAAACCTTGTGACTTATTTTTCATTTTTTTCGGTTTCTCACAGATCTTTTTATTTATTTTTAAATTTTTTCGGTTAATGGCCGACCATTACGATTGTGATTTAAAAATATGAGTCGCAAAATATATTTAAAAAATAATCTTTTACTCAAAATATACAAAATAATTGGCAACTAGGGCCCGAAAAAAATAAAGGTGCAAGCAACAAGGTCTCTTTTTGTCCTTTGTGACTTGAATTGTCTGAGTTATTAAATGGAAGGAAGGGGGAAGAATAGAAAACAGTACAGGAAGGAAAGAGTAAATGTGATTACACAATAACAATGTAAACCGAATTGGAAACATGGCAGGTAGCAAATGAAGTAGTCGATTCCCAGTAGTAGGACCGTTCCTGCGCTAGTCCCTTTGGAACTACCACTAGGTATAATCCTATCTCTTTTGCATGCAAATGAGCGGCGAATTTTACAAATGGAAGTCCTACCAAGGGGTCAATCGCCACCGCTCGCTTACCCAGGACTAGGGACTAGCGATGCGCAGCTTCCAATGGGACTAGCGCAGAACTATGTTATGTTTTCCGAAGTAACGAGCTGATAATCGAATATCTTGAATATCGGAGAGGATGTTGTTATCAATTTAAATATTTCGGATCCATTTACTAGCCGACATATTTTCCTGTACTCTCTAATATCTATTAATCTGTTAATCGAATTCATGTACCAATAATACCCACATAAAAAAAATTTAACCATACGAATGAAATAAAGTTAAAACATAATTTTGTTTTATTAACTCAATTCAAAAATAACGTTAGAAAACTGCTTTTCCCAACAGGTGAGTAGCATAAGATTGTATTGATGACCACGTAGTATCTGATTGTTAGCTCCGCATACACTCCAAATTTTTTTATAGAACGCATTACTTTGGTCGTTCCACTTCTCTATTGGGCATATTATATATGAAAGAACAGATCAAGTAGATAATCAGTATCAGAATAATACGATTAAGGTAAGGAGGCTCAGAGAACTCTACCAAGTAAAATCTCTCTTCTTCTCTGGGTAGCAATGCTGGATGAAGTGGCTTAACGCGCTCCAAACCTGGCAGATAAGTTTCGTAGTAATCAGATGCGAGCATGTTTAAATGAGGCGGTGTTATAAGCACTCGGTTTAATTCCTGACGGCAACGAATAGAGTCACGTCGTTGACTATCAATGCTTGGACATGGACGGCGTTCCGGTATACCTTGCATTCTTGCACTCACTAAATGCCTATCGTCGTAGGTCCCATTTACCGGTATCAGTGTATTCCTGCCAATTACTGAATGACAAATCGGACATGGACACGGTGGCGGGCGTGCTTCCATCCAGCGATAAATGCACGGCCAGCAATACACATGACCACAGAAACTTATTACTGCATAAGCAGCTGCGTCCAGACAGATATGGCATGGATGTATAGGATCATCTTCTTCACGTGGAGCTGCACTATTATTTCTTCTTTGCGAATTTTGATTGTTATTGTATTCACCGTTGTTATTACTTGACATCGTGCAAGTGTTACTTACACTTCACGATTCACGATTTACAAAAATTAAAATTTCAAATAAAATTTAAATGTTTTGCTTATTGAAGGACATAAAATAAAATGATACTTATATTTGGCAGCAAAGTAAATGAATGTGTATAAGTATTTCACAAATCAATTTGAAATGACATTTTATTTAAAATGAAATGTAGAAATTGGGTTGTATTGTTGTTGAAAGTGTAAATTAATGGAGAAGTGATATTAAATGCTACGTCAGATTTTTGAGAAAATTTAAGTGCCCGTTAGATGTACCTATATGTATTTGTATACAAGGGTACAGTTTTTTTTTTTTTCTTGTTATATAAGTTAAGAATCGAAATATTGTATTTTACAAATATTTCCCATCCCACACTATTTCGCTGACGCGAAACTCTTTTATCATGATAATAATTATCATGATCATTATCCCCATAATGATATGATCATTATCGTGATCATT
>JBAMAW010000560.1:0-100153 GCA_037043295.1 Amiota minor | reverse complement strand
GTTTATTAGCGACTAAAAAACATAATTCATTCATAAGGGTAACAAAGGAAATAATAGAAATAACAAAACTAAATGATCATACATGTTGCATTGTACTTTCAAACATGTTCTAACATATTTTTCAACACCCTTCCTCAATGCAAGCATGTTTACAATTTCATTCTTACTTTAAATTTAACAACTTTACAAACTTTTAAATAAATCCTTGACGTATTGCGTCTGGGCCAAGGTGATCTCACCTAGTTCTCCTTTACGTTGAATCTCCGTACCACGAAACAATTCCAACGAACCCTTGTCAACACATTCAAAAGCTTTTGAAATGAGTGCCTTAATGTTGACTAAGTCTTGTTTTGACTTGCATGCTATAATGAGCATCATCAACATAAACCAGTATTAGTGATAGATTACCTCCTTTCTGTTGTCTATATAAGCATGGCTCGTTGTCTGGCGGACAAAAACCAATACCGCGCAAAACACCATCAAGCTTGGAGTTCCACTCCCTTCCTGACTGCTTCAACCCGTATATGGCCTTTTTCAGTAACAGAACTTTTCCTGGCTGACTGTCATCTGCATATCCCTCTGGTTGTCTCATATACACAGTATCTTTAAGATCACTATTAAGATATGCTGTGCACACATCCATCTGATGCAGGTACAGTTTTAATTCAGCAGCCATTGCTAGTACCAACTCGCATGCTCTCCAGCCGACACACAGGTGCAAATGTCTCAAAGTAGTTAACGCCGTACCGTCGCGAGCATCCCTTCGCAGCCAATCGTGCCTTGAAACGTTCTACTTTGCCGTCTTGCGTCCCGTTTTAGACTGTACACCCATTTGCAGCCAACAGCTTTCTCATTCCTTGGTAATTCGGTTAACACCCAGGTTTGATTTATCATCAATGCATCATACTCCTTCTGCATTGCATCACGCCACTCTGATGCATGCTCACTGTTGATTGCTTCATTGTACGACGTTGGAATCGATACGTCCCTAGCAACCAAAGTACCAAGTATGTTGTATTGCTTCCGCGGACGACCTGGCTGTCCTGTACGAAGCAATCTGGGCCGGCCGGGGCCTACACGCTCCGTTGATGCATCTTCTTCAGCTGGTTCTTCTACACTTTCATAATCATCAGTGCAGTTTCTTCCGCTGCTGCCACAAGTGACCAAGTCGTTGTCACCGACTTCCTCAGCTTCACTGGCATGTTCAACAACATTGCTAATGACCGTTGTCATTTCATCATCACTTTTATTCATTTACAAATCAAAAGTAATACGCTCGCCATCAGCCTGCTACTCACTTGTATGCTCATCAAACATAACATCGCGTTTCTCGACAACTTGCCTCTTCTCAGTATCGTACAACCGATACGCCTTGGCTGATCTCGAATACCCAACCATACGATACTCTTGGCGCCACTGCAACGGACCCAAAAACTCTTAGATGCCCTTCCGTTCTCCTTCTTCCTTCAACTTAATACAAAGAATTTCGAATGCTGGCGAAACATCACACGTCTCAATGGCAACAACAAAGTTTTCGTACTCACTTGGCAGACTAGACAACAGAATGATGGCTCGTAGCTCATCGTTCATCTCTATTCCCACTGTTCCAAGTTGATCGATTATCTCCACAAATTGGTTCAAGTAACCACTCATGCCTTGACCATCCACCATCTGTAGACCCAGCAGCTTTTTGTAGAGTGACACTTTGCGCACTGGTCCACTAGGCTGGTGTACCTCTTTTAACTTCGTCCGCGCCTCATTGGATGTGAGGCTGTGCTTGACATAACCCAACTGTGTTGACTTCCCACTGAGGATGATCATGGCCAGCGCCTTTTGGTCCATGTTAGTCCAGTTAATTCACTCGGAAATACTGTCCTCCTTGATCGCCCCTGACACTACGTATCAGGACACTCTAAGTATCATAATTCCCTTCCTCCAGTTTCTCTGCATTGTATAATGCACTTATATTGATTCACTTAAAAAAACTGTTATTACCGCGCAAGCCGTTGCCTGGGCCCATAACCTGTTGCGAGGATAGTTTATTAGCGACTAAAAATATAATTCATACACAAAAGGTAACAAAAGGAAATAAAGAAATAACAAAAGTAAACGATCATACATGTTGCATTGTAATGTTCAAACATGTTCTAACATATTTTTTCAACACCCTTCCTCAATGCAAGCATGTTTACAATTTCATTCTTACTTTAAATTCAACAACTTTACAAACTCGATGTGTTTATTCTTACACAAATTTTTAGTTAACACATCGGCTATCATTGCATCAGTTGATACATACTTCAAATTAACATGACCTTCATTTACAATTTGACGCACAAAGTGATATCTTATATCGATATGTTTTGTTCTTCCATGATGCACTGGATTCTTTGCCAAATGTTGTGCGCTCAAATTGTCTCCATACACAATCGTTCCGGTATTGGCATCTCCGCATCCGATCTCAATAATGAGTCGTCGCATGGCAACCGCTTCCTTAGCTTCAGCTCAGCTTCAGGTTGCTTGTAGCTGAAGATACCTGAGGACATGCTTCACACCCGCAAGATGCTCAATGTGCGGATCCTGATTCCGTTGAGCTAATTTCGCAACTGAATGCAAAATATCTGGCCTGGTCGTTAACGCCAACCACATCAACTCGCCAATTGTTGATTGGTATGCCGTCGCATCTACCTTTCGACATTGACTGTTGTCACATGCTACCTGATGACCAACTTCTAACGGTGTGGCTGCTGGTTCTGCAATTTTCAATGCCATGGCGTTGCAATAAATCCTTGATGTATTGCGTCTGGGCCAAGGTGATCTCACCTAGTTCTCCTTCACGTTGAATCTCCATACCAAGAAACAATTCCAACGAACCCTTGTCAACACATTCAAAAGCTTTTGAAATGAGTGCCTTAATGTTGACTAAGTCTTGTTTTGACTTGCATGCTATAATGAGATCATCAACATAAACCAGTATTAGTGATAGATTACCTCCTTTCTGTTGTCTATATAAGCATGGCTCGTTGTCTAGCGGACAAAAACCAATACCGCGTAAAACACCATCAAGCTTGGAGTTCCACTCCCTTCCTGACTGCTTCAACCGGTATATGGCCTTTTTCAGTAACAGAACTTTTCCTGGCTGACTGTCACCTGCATATACTCTGGTTGTCTCATATACACAGTATCCTTAAGATCACTATTAAGATATGCTGTGCACACATCCATCTGATGCAGATACAGCTTTAATTCAGCAGCCATCGCTAGTACCAACCGCATGCACTCCAGCCGACACACAGGTGCAAATGTTTCAACGTAGTTAACGCCGTACTGTTGCAGATCCCTTCGCAACCAATCGTGCCTTGAAACGTTCTACCTTGCCGTCTGCGTCCCGTTTTAGACTGTACACCCATTTGCAGCCAACAGCTTTCTCATTCCTTGGTAATTCAGTTAACACCCAGGTTTGATTTATCATCAATGCATCATACTCCTTCTGCATTGCATCACGCCACTCTGATGCATGCTCACTGTTGATTGCTTCATTGTACGACGTTGGAATCGATACGTCCCTAGCAACCAAAGTACCAAGTATGTTGAATTGTATTGTATTCCGCAGTTTCTTTCGCTGCTGCCACAAGCGACCACGTCGTTGTCACCGACGTCCTCAGCTTCACTGGCATGTTCAACAACATTGCTAATGACCGTTGTCATTTCATCATTGCTTTTGTTCATTGACAAATCAAAAGTAATACGCTCGCCATCAGCCTGCTGCTCACTGCTAAGCTCATCAAACATAACATCGCGTTTCTCGACAACTTGCCTCTTTTCAGTATCATACAACCGATACGCCTTGGCTGATCTCGAATACCCAACCATACGATACTCTTGGCCTTTTGGTTGAAACTTGCTCTTGTGGTGACTTTTGTCAAGCGCCACTGCAACGGAACCAAAAACTCTTAGATGACTGATTGATGGTTTCTTACCTGTTCACGCTTCCATGGGTGTCATGTTGGTTAGAGCACTTGTGGGTGACCGGTTTCTCAAATATACAGCTGTGTAAATAGCCTCAGCCCACAATGCCTCGCCTAGCTTAGACTGCACCAGCAAACATCTAGACATCTCTACCAAAGTCCGATTAGCCCGTTCTGCCACGCCGTTTTGTTGCGGCGTATATGCAGTTGTCAGTTGTCGTGCAACGCCATTTTCTCTTAGAAAACCGTCGAATGTTTTGTTTACGTATTCACGACCGTTGTCGCTACGAATACATTTCAGCTTCTTTCCAGTCTGACGCTCCACCAAGTTCTTAAAATCGACAAACTTCTCAAAAACCTCGTCCTTACGTTTTAAGAAATATACAAATATGCGTCTGGATTTGTCGTCAATAAACGTCAGAAAAAATTTGGCACCACCAACTGAACTTGTTTCAAACGGACCACACACATCAGTGTGCACCAACTCCAACAACTCGGTCGCACGGTTGTCAGTTGCATTTGGGAAAGGTTGCACATGTATTTTGCTGACCATACATGTCTTACAGGCCATCGTAGGTGAAAAATTAACCTTTTCCAATCCTTTCACCATATTCTTCTTAGCAGCTTCCGTTAAACTAGAGTAGTTCAAATGACCATACCTTTTGTGCCACAAGGTTCCGTCGTTTCCAATTGCAGCAAAACACTCATTTCGCTTTCCACCAAACATGTACAGGCTACCAGCTTTCTTGACTTTCAATATGCACTTGCCCTCTTGCACAACCTTGGCACAATCGCTCTCAAAACGAACACTGCAACCGTTTTTAACTGCTTGACTCACAGACATGAAATTTCCTTTCATACTTGGCACAAACAACACATTGATCAATTTCAATACACCAAAATCTGTTTGTAGTTTTACTTCGCCTTTTCCTTTTGCTCGTAAGAAGCCAGCATCAGCCAAACCAATCATTTCTGTGTGTTTTTCAAATTTCGTGAACAATTCTCTATCACAGCACATATGACTAGTCGCGCCACTGTCTAGACACCACATCGAACGATCAAAACTAACGGCATCCAACATACCTAACAGACTGCTTTGCTTTTGTTGCTCCTTTTTCGTGCCCTCTTTGCGCTCATTCTTTGTTCTTTCGTTGAGACATTGTTTTTTAATGTGTCCACGCTCACCACACTTATAACAAACAACGTTTTTGTTATTCCTCTTTGCTTGTGTGTTATGCCGTGATGAACTGATGCAGCTGCAAATGCTTGAGCGTTCTCTTTCACATGCACACTGCCCTTCCGTTCCCCTTCTTCCTTCAACTTAATACAAAGAATGTCGAATGCTGGCAAAACATCACGCGTCTCAATGGCGACAACAAAGTTTTCGTACTCACTTGGCAGACTAGATAACAGAATGATGGCTCGTAGCTCGTCGTTCATCTCTATTCCTACTGTTCCAAGTTGATCGATGATCTCCACAAATTGGTTCAAGTAACCACTCATGCCTTGACCATCCGCCATCCGTAGACCCAGCAGCTTTTTGTACAGTGACACTTTGCGTACTGGTCCACTAGGCTGGTGTACGTCTTTTAACTTTATCCACGCCTCATTGGATGTGAGGCTGTGCTTGACATAACCCAACTGTGTTGGCTTCACACTGAGGATTATCATGGCCAGCGCCTTTTGGTCCATGTTAGTCCAGTTAATTCCCTCGGAAATACTGTCCTCCTTGATCGCTCCTGATACCACGCCCCATAGCTCCGAATGTACTAGGACACTACGCATCTGGACACTCCAGGTATCATAATTCCCTTCCTCCAGTTTTTCTATGTTATATAACGCACTCATATTGATTTACTCAAAAGAAACTGTTATAACTGCACAAGCCGTTGCCTGGGCCCATAACCTGTTGCGAGGATAGTTTATTAGCGACTAAAAAACATAATTCATTCATAAGGGTAACAAAGGAAATAATAGAAATAACAAAACTAAATGATCATACATGTTGCATTGTACTTTCAAACATGTTCTAACATATTTTTCAACATGGTATCAATAAGAAAATCATTTTGAATTAAATTCTTAAATGCAAACATTAATTGTCAATGCAAGATTTAATCTGTTTCGATGTCATATGGTCACATATTAGTTTTATTTCTGATTAATTTTAGTTGATGCATTGTTGCAAACATTTATGAGTTAACGCAAAATCAGACTTATTTTTTCTTTTCTCCTTTTGTGTATACTTCCTGTTGAAAAATATGTTAGAACATGTTTGAAAGTTACAATGCAACATGTATGATCATTTAGTTTTGTTATCTCTATTATTTCCTTTGTTACCCTTATGAATGAATTATGTTTTTTAGTCGCTAATAAACTATCCTCGCAACAGGTTATGGGCCCAGGCAACGGCTTGTGCAGTTATAACAGTTTCTTTTGAGTAAATCAATATGAGTGCGTTATATAACATAGAAAAACTGGAGGAAGGGAATTATGATACCTGGAGTGTCCAGATACGTAGTGTCCTAGTACATTCGGAGCTATGGGGCGTGGTATTAGGAGCGATCAAGGAGGACAGTATTTCCGAGGGAATTAACTGGACTAACATGGACTAAAAGGCGTTGGCCATTATAATCCTTAGTGTGAAGCCAACACAGTTGGGTTATATCAAGCACAGCCTCACATCCAATGAGGCGTGGATAAAGTTAAAAGACGTACACCAGCCTAGAGGACCAGTACGCAAAGTGTCACTGTACAAAAAGCTGCTTGGTCTACGGATGGCGGATGGTCAAGGCATGAGTGGTTACTTGAACCAATTTGTGGAGATCAAAGAGGGCACGAAAAAGGAGCAACAAAGGCAAAGCAGTCTGTTAGGTATGTTGGATGCCGTTAGTTTTGATCGTTCGATGTGGTGTCTAGACAGTGGCGCGACTAGTCATATGTGCTGTGAAGAAAATTGTTCACGAAATTTGAAAAACACACAGAAATGATTGGTTTGGCTGATGCTGGTTTCCTACGAGCAAAAGGAAAAGGCGAAGTAAAATTACAAACAGATTTTGGTGTATTGAAATTGATCAATGTGTTGTTTGTGCCAAGTATAAAAGGAAATTTCATATCTGTGAGTCAAGTAGTTAAAAACGGTTGCAGTGTTCGTTTTGAGATCGATTGTGCCAAGGTTGTGCAAGAGGACAAGTGCATATTGAAAGTCAAGAAAGCTGGTAGCCTGTACATGTTTGATGGAAAGCGAAATGAGTGTTTTGCTGCAATTGGAAACGACGGAACCTTGTGGCACAAAAGGTATGGTCATTTGAACTACTCTAGTTTAATGGAAGCTGCTAAGAAAAATATGGTGAAAGGATTGGAAAAGGTTAATTTTTCACCTACGATGGCTTCTAAGACATGTATGGCAAAATACATGTGCAACCTTTCCCAAATGCAACTGACAACCGTGCGACCGAGTTGTTGGAGTTGGTGCACACTGATGTGTGTGGTCTGTTTGAAACAAGTTCAGTTGGTGGTGCCAAATTTTTTGTGACATTTATTGACGACAAATCCAGACGCATATTTGTATATTTCTTAAAACGTAAGGACGAGGTTTTTGAGAAGTTTGTCGATTTTAAGAACTTGGTAGAGCGTCAGACTGGAAAGAAGCTGAAATGTATTCGTAGCGACAACGGTCGTGAATACGTAAACAAAACATTCGACGGTTTTCTAAGAGAAAATGGCGTCGCACGACAACTAACAACTGCATATACACCGCAACAAAACGGCGTGGCAGAACGGGCTAATCGGACTTTGGTAGAGATGTCAAGATGTTTGCTGGTGCAGTCTAAGCTAGGCGTGGCATTGTGGGCTGAGGCTATTTACACAACTGTATACTTGAGAAACCGGTCACCCACAAGTGCTCTAACCAACATGACACCTATGGAAGCGTGGACAGGTAAAAAACCATCAATCAGTCATCTAAGAGTTTTTGGTTCCGTTGCAGTGGCGCTTGACAAAGGTCACCACAAGAGCAAGTTTCAACCAAAAGGCCAAGAGTATCGTATGGTTGGGTATTCGAGATGATATGATACTGAAAAGAGGCAAGTTGTCGAGAAACGCGATGTTATGTTTGATGAGTGTAGCAGTGAGCAGCAGGCTGATGGCGGGCGTATTACTTTTGACTTGTCAATGAACAAAAGTAATGATGAAATGACAACGGTCATTAGCAATGTTGATGAACATGCCAGTGAAGCTGAGAATGTCGGTGGCAACGACGTGGTCGCTTGTGGCAGCAGTGAAAGAAACTGCACTGATGATTATGAAAGTGTAGAAGAACCAGCTGAAGAAGATGCATCAACGGAGCGTGTAGGCCCCGGCAGGCCCAGATTGCTTCGTACAGGACAGCCAGGTCGTCCGCGGAAGCAATACAACATACTTGGTACTTTGGTTGCTACGGACGTATCGATTCCAACGTCGTACAATGAAGCAATCAACAGTGAGCATGCATCAGAGTGGCGTGATGCAATGCAGAAGGAGTATGATGCATTGATGATAAATCAAACCTGGGTGTTAACCGAATTACCAAGGAATGAGAAAGCTGTTGGCTGCAAATGGGTGTACAGTCTAAAACGGGACGCAGACGGCAAAGTAGAACGTTTCAAGGCACGATTGGTTGCGAAGGGATGCTCGCAACAGTACGGCGTTAGCTACTTTGAGACATTTGCACCTGTGTGTCGGCTGGAGAGCATGCGGTTGGTACTAGCAATGGCTGCTGAATTAAAACTGTACCTGCATCAGATGGATGTGTGCACAGCATATCTTAATAGTGATCTTAAAGATACTGTGTATATGAGACAACCAGAGGGATATGCAGATGACAGTCAGCCAGGAAAAGTTCTGATACTGAAAAAGGCCATATACGGGTTGAAGCAGTCAGGAAGGGAGTGGAACTCCAAGCTTGATGGTGTTTTACGCGGTATTGGTTTTTGTCCGCTAGACAACGAGCCATGCTTATATAGACAACAGAAAGGAGGTAATCTATCACTAATACTGGTTTATGTTGATGATCTCATTATAGTATGCAAGTCAAAACAAGACTTAGTCAACATTAAGGCGCTCATTTCAAAAGCTTTTGAATGTGTTGACAAGGGTTCGTTGGAATTGTTTCGTGGTATGGAGATTCAACGTAAAGGAGAACTAGGTGAGATCACCTTGGCCCAGACGCAATACATCAAGGATTTATTTAAAAGTTTGTAAAGTTGTTAAATTTAAAGTAAGTGAAATTGTAAACATGCTTGCATTGAGGAAGGGTGTTGAAAAATATGTTAGAACATGTTTGAAAGTACAATGCAACATGTATGATCATTAGTTTTGTTATTTCTATTATTTCCTTTGTTACCCTTATGAATGAATTATGTTTTTTAGTCGCTAATAAACTATCCTCGCAACACTTCCAATGAGATAACTATTGTTTTAGAATACGTATTAAAAATGCATATTAGAATATAACTGCGTTTTTATTTTTTTCGATATACATTTTTTTACCGTTTAAATTTACTGTTAATGTAAAGTTGTACTGCTATTTTTGACATTGCACACATTTATGTGTATACGTGAATATACTTCATGTGGCCTTTGTTGTCTCCTTCTGCCTGTTACAAAATTCTTGATAAACTTACAATATACAGCGACGTGCAAAACTGAGCAAATGTTTACAAATTTAACTTCAAGGTGCTGTAAAAATATTAATACCCAATCAAATTCAACAAAAGTAATTTTATTTTATTCATTGTTTAAAAATTATTAAACGAAATAGCTTAGAAAATAACTGAAGAGACTAATTTAACAAAGAGAAAAATTTAAAAACTTAAGAGAACTGCTATGTGCTCAGTTTTGCATGGGGTGCATGGGGGCTAGTGGAGTGGGCCAGCTGGAATTTATTGAATCGGCAATGAATAAATGGGGATATTTACACTTTTTAAAAAACAATTTGAAACAATGTGCTGATAAACTTGGCTACATTTGGCACTGAAAAGAAAGCGCTTTGCCAATATTGAGACTTTACCAAAGGTGTCGACCGCGATTCTGAAGGACATTCCTACAGAACGGCTTAAAAATTCATTCGACATGCTAATTGATCGTGCAAAACGTTGTATCGATGCGCAAGGAAACTATTTGGAATAAAATGATGATCTTCGAGCAGTCTAACTGATCGGACGTTTACCTCGCAGCTAATAAATTTTATTTATTTGCTTCACCTCAAAGCCTAACAGCACCAAAAATGATAGCGAGAAATACGTACTTCTCGTTGTCGCTAATGATACCTGGAACAAAAACAAATGTTCTTTATTAACCGCTCAACCGCCCGTAGAAAGAGTACGATCTTGCTCTCCTGTTCTGTCTTCTGGTACAGTAAGCACTAGTCACTCACTCCCATGGAGTGCCTAGTCCCCTTCCCCTCAACCACCTTTACAATCAAACGCAGATGCAACTGTGTTTAACGCTACAACAGCTAGTGCAGTTTCAGGAACAACAACAGTGTTCTCAGCTACTGCTTCGATTGCGTCATCACATGCAGTTTCTGTAACAACAACAAACACCCAAACATTTAATAGCGATGTTAATAACCCAAACCAGAATAAGCATGCAATAGAAAAAATTCTGCAATGCAAGCAAAAACAATCGAAGAGACAACTGTACCACCAGCGGGTACTCAAAATCAGCGCACACAAAACGGGACTCATGAAAATAAAGCGGCAGTGCAGACAGGTATTGACCACTACATACAAATCCACAATAAGCGTAAACTAAGCCCGCAAAAAAATAATAATGCTAAGAAAACGATTTTGGAAAGTAATAGGTTCCAACTACTTGCTCAAAAGGATGAACTTACTAGAAACGATGACAAAAACTCATCAAAACATAAACCCGCAAAATCTCTTCTAATAATGTTCGTGAAGAAAGCTTGAACAGGCTTGTAGATGCTATCCAAAAAATAGTTGGCAAGAATAACTTTCATATTGTCCCTATTACTAAGGGTAATATAAAAGAAACTAAGGTCCAAATTTATACGGAAGCAAACTACAGTTCTGTAACCAATTAACTTAAGGAGACTAAGAGATACTATAACACCTATCAGCTCAAAAGTAGTAAAGGGCTTGTAGTTGTAATAAAGGGCATTGAACCCTCTGTTGATTGTAGCGATATTAAGAGTGCCCTGGAAGAAAAAGTGTTTGAGGTCAAAGAATATTTGTAATAAAAATAAAATTTCACAGCTATTGTACAAAATTGAGTTGGCCCCAAAGTTGCAGCACTTAAAGAAAAATGAAGTGCATCCCATTTACAACATTAAATATTTACCTCATCGTAGGGTAACTGTGGAAGAGCCTCACAAACGAGTAAATCCTGGTCAATGCACAAATTGCCAGGAATTTGGACACACGAAATCTTATTGCACTCTTTGTCCAGTATGCATAGCTTGTGGAGACTTGCATGAAACCGCAACCTGTAAAGTAAGTCGCGATAATTCTGATCTTAAAAAATTCAGTAACTGGTGGGGGCAATCATACAGCCAATTATAGAGGTTGTCCTGTAAAAAAAAATCCGGCCGTTTTAGCCGTGAGGCAACCGTACAGAATAAACCACCTAATATTCCTTTAACTTCAAATGTGTAATATGCAGGTGTCCTGCGCCTAGGCGTTCAACAAGAAACTGCGAAAAAGTTTGTGAAGCCTAAGGCTCCAATGTCTCAACATAATAAGCCAATCTCACAAACTACCCCATCTCTAAATGCGTGTAATGAGCCAGTGTTGCAACCACAAAGTTCTAGTGAAACTATGTTGGTGAATTTATTACAGACCCTGAATTATTCAATCTTAATGATGCGAAACTCTTTTCAAGAGATGATGAAAATCCAAATGAAAATATTGGATAAGTTAAATTCCCCATAACGGCTCATTTAAAAATAACTCACTGGAACGCAAATGGCGTTTCACAGCACAAACTAGAGCTGATGAAATATCTAGAGGACAACAATGTAGATGTGATGTTAGTCTCTGAGACTCATGGTGGTACATGCATTATAATAAGAAAGCGTACAAAGCAGCTTCTAGAGCAATACTCATCTAATTATATACAAGCAACTTCGGTTCGGATGCAAATACGTTATGGTAATCTGACGTTATCTGCTGTATATTATCCTCCACGAATTTCCATATCTGCAGATGTTTCTTTGATAGCCTTGGAGCACGATTTTTGGCGAGAGGTGACTACAATGCTAAAAATACTTACTAGGGTTCTCATTTAGTAAATCCCAAAGGTCGCTACTTTACAGCACTCTTGTAAATTGTAAACACAAGCTAGACTTCGTTTCTCCGGGTAGGCCTACATACTGGCCGGCGGATCTAAGAAAAACTCCCGATATCATCGACTTTGGTATCACAAAAAATATACCTAGAAACCTCATATCAGCAGTTATTCATTGATCCGTTGATATCGTTTTACTCGATTTTCCAATATTTGAGGATCGCCCTTATAGACTTATATCTAATAAAACTAATTGGTTGTATTATAAAAAAAAATATTAGTTCTCACATAGAAATTGCACTTGCGACCAACTCTGAAAGTGATAGCGACAAATCTGTTAATGAATTAAGTGCCGTATTGGTAGCTGCAGCTGAGGTATCAACGCCTGCGATTGTTGCTCACAAGTTCAATAGAAAATCGTTCTCAAATAGGGAAATTGAAGAACTGGTTGCTTCTAAACGGCGATTGAGAAGAGAATGGCAACAGCACAGATCTCCTACTGCTAAACAAAGGCTAAAAGATGCAACAAAAAAACTAGCCAAAGCACTTTTAAGCGACCAGCTCGAGGCACAAAGGCGCTGTATCTATAACCTATCCCCCACAAACACTAGATTTTCACTTTGGAAAGCGTAAAAATCGCTAAAAACTCCTGTGGAGCTGGATTCACCTATTAGAGACAGAAACGGAAGTTGGGTCGGTCTGATGAAGAGAAGGGTAATGTATTTGCCAACCATTTGGAGCAAGTGTTTCAACCTAATCTACCTACTAACAAATTTATGCCTCCTCACCACACAATCATAAATCCAGAAAATATGTCTCCATTAAAAGCAAGCTTTAGTGAAAGTGAATATATTATAAGGACTCAACTGAAACCCAAAAAATCTGCTGGTTATGATAGAATTGTGCCAAAAATGATAACTGAACTTCCAAACGCAGCAATAGTATTTCTCTCGTGTTTTTTCAATGCTATTCTTCGAATTGGATACTTTCCAAAGCAATGGAAGAAATCGGTTATCATAATGGTTCCAAAGCTCGGGAAGGATAGGACATATCCTTCTTCCTACAAACCTATAAGTCTGCCCATGTCTTTCTAAGCTATTTGAGAAGGTTCTTAAAGCCAAACTCAATCACCAGTTACAAACAAATAGTATAATCCCAGATCATCAATTTGGTTTTGAGCAAAACATGGAACGATTAAGCAAGTCGACAGGGTTACTTCGGAAATACGAACTGCCTTTCAACTGCGAGAATATTGCGCAGCAGTATTCCTTGTTGTAGCACAAGCGTTTGATCGAGTATGGTATGAGGGTTTGATTTACAAAATTAAATGTTTACTACCCCAAAAGATGCATAGAGTCCTGCAATCCTACATATCAAATAGAGTGTTTGTAGTAAGGCAGAAAAATTTCATTTCAAATGAATTTAAGATAAAAGCAGCAGTTCCCCAAGGTAGTGTCTTGGGACCAACTCTATATAGGTTATTCACTGACGACATTCCAACAAGTAGTCAAATTGTTACTTCGACTTTCGCTGATGATACTGCCGTAATCAGTCGCTCCCGTTGCCCAGTTAAAGCTTCTGCAGGCTTGGATGCTCATTAAAAGTCTTCAGGAGTGGTTATCCAACTGGAGAATTAAAGTCAATGAGGGGAAATGTAAGCATATTACACTTACTTTCAACCGACGGACTTGTTCTCCAGTAACGTTAAATGGTACTATAATTCCTCAAACTCAATTGGTAACTTATCTTGGCGTTCATCTGGACAGACGGCTCACCTGGCGGAAGCATATAGAAGCATATGAAACTAAGGGCTCAAAGTCTTCACTGGCCAATCAATTCAAAATCTGGACTGAGGCTTGAGTATAAGGTGATGCTGTATAACTCTGTTATTAAACCAATTTGGACCTTTGGTTTTGAATTGTGGGGTACCGCGTGCGCGAGTAACATTGAAGTTATACAAAGAGCACAATTCAAGATACTTAGAATAATCACGGGAGCTCCGTGGTATATCAGGAATGAAGACATTCACAATACCTGGAAGTACTATCTGTAAAAGAAGAATGTTCCAAGCGTAAAGCTATTTACATGGATAAACTAGTTCGACATGTTAATCCTTAGCCAGAGTCCTTGTCCATACAAGGAACTCATCTCGACTGATCCGTAACGATCGTGCTGTCTTTTGATTAATTAGAGGCTCGTAGTACTAAGTGAACTCCTTCCTCTTCAGTGTAGGAGGGACACATGTGTATTAATTTTTTTAAGAATTGTAACCTTATTGTTAGTCCTATGTATTTATATAGGAGATTCAATAAATACTATCAATATAAAAAAAATATTAAAAAAAAAAAAATCCAATCCGCTTATATGAGAAGACTTTATGCCGTCTTTTTAAGGACCCAAATTTCTTTTCGGTTTCAAAGAGAATTCTTTCGTTGCGAACAACTTCTGAAGGTATTGTGTCTGACAATCTATCGATTTCCTGATCAGATGAAAAATCTTCAAAAGTCATGTTACTAAAGTCTGACTTAGCGGAACTCTGTATAAAGTTTGATTAGAAATTCGCATTTGGTGATGATTTCACTAATTTAATTTATTTTTTTTCACGGAATTTATAGTAGTAGTAGTGTTCACCGAGAGATTTTTGATGCAGTCGCTGGTGTTTCTTTTTGTTCATAATGAATTTGGACGAAGGAGAAGTTGTTTTATAGACATGATCTTTTATTTTTTGCGTATTTACCGCGGGAAATACGCAATTGAGATTTTTTCACTAGAATTAAGTTTGTAATTTTTAAATCCAAGTCTCTCAATAGTTAGGTCGTCATTACCTCAAAAAATCTGAGGGTCTTCTTTGTCGTCGGACATAAATTCCAAATAATGCTTTTGAAATCCATTTTATCACTCAAAAAGTTTTGAAGTTAGCGGAATTAATGGAAATCTGATGGTGCAAGGTCGGGATATACGGTGGATGTGCCATCACTTCCCAATTCAACTCCGACAAATTTTGCCGAGTGACCAAAGATTTATGCGGCGACCGTTGTTATGTGGAACCTTTCAGATTGGGTAGTCCGGAGTACGACAGTACACATCCGAATTATGATTCGATTTAAAAATGGATCATTTTCATTACGTTTGAGCAATGAATCGCAAACATTGATCCGCTTAGTGAGGTGAATTTCTTTCAACTCATGCTGAACCCAAATATCGAACTTGTGTACGTATCCAATTTTTTAAGGAGTCTTTCTTTGCAATCGAGGCGAGTATGGAGCATGGTGAAGGATCTATCTGCAACAGTGCTTCGAGAACTGAGAAGCATAGAACGTCAAAGAAGCGCAAAAAGAGCTTTGACTGGTGTGTATAAGTTATGGTGTGAGCCAAACGGATAAGCTTCACCCTGCGATGCAATGTCCGCCGCTAGCCCCGCAGGGTAAGTAAAAGCCAAAGGAGACGGAGTTAAGGGTTTAATACGTAGGCGTATCGTTTTGCGAGTCCGGTGTAATTAGATATTATTACCCGCGCGTGAACCCTAATGAGGTGCTTCTTAGCAGACGATATGAATCGTGCATACCGACAGTAATATGGCGGTATCTTCGGAAGATTCCACCTCCGGGATAGGTGTCTTTCCACTGTTGTTTTGGATGCGTCTTGTCCAGGAACACAGCTGACTTCAAAAAACGCTGACAACTTGCTGTAAAATCAGCGCAGGGTTGCACTGTGGTTCCATCGTGTTATCCGTGGTGGTGTTTTCTAGGTGAATTGAGATTATCTTCCTCTTTTTTCTTTCCGTGCCAAAAGTAAACAGCTAATATCTTCAAAAATTGTAAATTGTAAATTTTTTTTGTTAAAATTGTTTAGAATACTTATCAGAAATGAAAAATAATAAAATCGTAGACTTTAAAATGTTTCAGCGCAGTTAACGTAAACTCCACCGATTAAATCCAAAACCGAATTACTGAAGGATAAGAAACTTTATTGTGAGAAACATGTTGCGTTTATTTCATCAAAATCGACGTACAGAATATCAAAAGATATTGTTAATTAGGCAAATATAATTAAAAGGAAATGATGTTCATTCGCTGTTTATGCTTCGCTGGTGTGTGTGTGAACTGTGTGTTGTTGTTATTATTGAATTTTTTTCTCTGAGTTCTTATCAACTGAGTAAGCACAAGAGTGTTGCGGGGCTCTTTTCTTTCTGTATTATGATATATTTAATGAGAGCGGAACAAGACATAGAGAGAGATGGTGCTGTTGTTATACAAAGAAGCGTTGTTGTAGATTATAGAGGCACACGGACAAAGTCGCAGGCACAGCGAGTGTATAATAAAACGTGCGAAAAAGAACTATAACTACTCTATCACTTATAAAGTAATAACTGGGCTTCTAATTGTCCGTTGTTCTTGAAATTTTGACAGAACGTCAATAAAGGATGTATCTTTCCAACTCGTAATCACGTCAAAAGATAACGTCTCGTTTACTTTGCAACCCATCTTGTATGTGAAAAGTCGAGCCTTCTCCTGCAAATCAATTTGCGAAAAGAAACCAGATTCACCCAATATACAATCTACAATACCTGCTACATCGCAAAAACTCATATTACAAAAACTTGGCTATTAAAATGTCCTCGTGTAAAACAAACATCTGGAACACAAACGGCGTATCGAAACACAAGATTGAGCCTCATAAAATTTATGATTTATTGTCTCGGAAACGCAACTTACAAACAGGTATTGATTTAAGATCCCAGGATACTCTTTCTACGCCACAAACCACCCTGATAGCAAACGGAACGGATCATCAGAAGGCAACTAAAACACAACAAATTGGTAACATACTCTTTTTCACTCCAAGGTTACTGAAAATAGAAACGCGCGCTAATGACTTATTGTCTAACGTATAAGAAGCTAAATAAGGTTTCATAAGATGAAACGTCATGAACATGCATATAGCGCAGTATGGCTCCAAAAGATTTCGTAAGCACCAAAAATGAAGTGAGGTTAGATCCTCTTGTAGTCTAATATGCGAAGGGATATTGTTAAACGATAGGCAGAGCATACATCAGAACACGAGAGTTTTTCAAGGACAGGTGAAGATCGTTAATGAAAAGATTGAACAATAATGGGCCAAGATGGCTTCCTTGAGGAACCCAGAACTGACATCAACTACACTGGAAAGAGTGGAATTAAATAACACTCGTTGAATTATATTTTGTAAATAAAAAAAAAGAAATCCTATAAAGAAGATGTTGGGGGAAACCTAAAAGGCACAGCTTATGTAAAAGCAGATCATGATTGATGGAGTCAAACGCTTTGCTGTAATCTGTGTAAATGACATCAGTTTGATATTTTTCACTGAAACCACTAAAGATATAAACTCAAGCAAATTTTGTAGTAGGTGAACGCTTTTTCATAAAACCGTGTTGACAAGGAGAAATAATACAATAGATAAAGTGGTGATAAAGGCCTCAAGTAACTATTTTTTGAAACAACTTTGGAATTGCCGAAAGTTTTTCAATACCTCTGTAATTGGATATGTCACTTTTGTTACCTTTTTAAGTAGGGGAACTATAAAGGATTCTTACCAAAAAGAAAAAAAAAATTCACTCTGAAGTGATAAGCTATGTATTTTGTCAGGACCAGATGAGTAAGTAGATTTCAAAGATTTCAAATTTGTAAGAAGAGACTCCTCACCAATTGCAGGAGAAACAATGTGGTTACATTGGGGAAATGGATATGGATAAGGATTGTAAGTATGTATATGATGTATAGCAGTGGTTCCAACCACTAGTGGTCCGCAAGAGCTAAAATATGGTCCGCATAAGACTTAAAACTTTCAATTTGATTCATTATTATAAAATATAAATTATAAAATAAATTTTGATTCATTCATTCTTTGATAAAACGCTAAAATAGAAAAAATATTATGGACATTATTTAAAAGCACAGAGCAAAGAGAACAATTGAGCAAAAAGAATAACTGCGTGAAAAAAGAACAAGAATATGAGCAACCAAACACTAGCATAAAGCAATATCATACATCATTCATAGATGAGATTCATACATATGTACATACCTGAGATGTGCAGTGAACATCATGAATATTTCATAACATTATCATCATGTGTTCGGCAAAGTACAAATGTGCAGTGAAAAAATTTCAAAATATTTCTTTGGCGGTGTTAGTTGTCTTAGTTAGTGGTTCTATTTAGCTATTTAGAGGTTCGACCAAAATAAGTATAGTCCACAATATTCTTATCAATAATTTGATATAATATAAAGAGGGTTTCGCATTTTACTATGCTACCTTTTTAAAGACATACCAACATATTCTCAAAAAAAAATAAAAAAGAAAACTGATGTCATCAATTGATGATGAATTGAAATATCGTTTGATAAATTCAGGGCTGCCAACTTGGGGAAAAAAGGCAGATACAGACAAAAAATTATAATATTCTTTCTTTATAAAATGTTTTATATTTCCAATACATATACATATTTTTGTTTTCTTCTAAAATGGCAAGCTTGCATAAACTGAAGTTTACAGACTGGTAATACATACTTTACAGACTTTTATAAAAAAAAAAAACAGATTTTGTTAACAATGCAGCTTTTAACTTTTTTCGTTATCATTTTGAGATCGGTTAGTAAAAACGTGCTACTTATTACAAAAGAAAGTATAATGATAGCTACATTAAAATTGGATTTACTTCGATAGAAAGTAATGGATAAATCAAACCACAGTGCGTTAAATGCGCAACTGTTTTCCCAGCTAAATTAAAACATCATGTAGAAACGGTCCACCCGACCACACGAGTTCTTTCAAGGAAAATTAGAGAATTTAAAAAAAAAATGAAGCTCGGGCCTAGTGGTACAAGATTTGAGTCTTTGAAAAAGAATTAGTAGCATCGTTTGGGATATCGAAATTAATAGCACAATCAAAAAAGACTCACACAATAGGAGAAACTCTTGTGAAGCCTTGTTTGCTCAAAGCTGTGGAAGAAGTTTTCGGGTTAGAAGCAAAAACAAAAGGTATCGAACAACACGGTGAAAGCTCGAATTGAACTTATGTCAAATGATATCGAGGAGCAACTACAATAGTTTCAAAAATTAAGTTACCGCCATTCTTCGCTTTGCAATGTGATAAATCTACTGACATTTCTAATTGTTCTCAGTTACTCGTTTTTGTCCGCTTTTTAGGAAACTATTGATTTCGCAGGAACTGGCAACAACGTCATGAAAATAATAATTGAATATTTTGAGAAATATGACATTATATGAAAAAAAGCTAGCTAGGTTTTTGTACGGATGGTGCTTCAGCGTTGTTAGGATCACGTTCCTGTCTAGCGACGTTAATTAAATAGTGGAATCCGTCACGTTCGCAACCTTCAAGGCACTCCTTGATAACAAAAAGTATTATACGCTTAGGGAAAGCATATAAGAATACATCAAATGTCATCTGCAAATGTTGGCCATTGAATTCAATCGTTACTTCCCAGATTTTAGCACTACAAAAGCTGAAGTTGAGCAAAAACTGATACGGAATCATTTTGGTACTAATGCCAGAGAAGTTGCAGAAAAAATCCAAGAACTCATTGAATTACAAAATGATAAAAACTGTAAAGACGCATTTCAATCTGATTTTTTGGAGCAGTTAAATGTTTTCAATTACAATGCTATTGTTACTTTTGAATTTTACGATTACTTATATTAATTAAACCTTTTGATTAAAGATAAGTTTTAGATTGATACAGTGTATTTTAAATCTTGTGGTCACTGCTCATGTTAATGCAATCAAAGTGGGCCCTGGTCAAAAAAAGGTTGGGAAGCACTGATTTAGAGGAATAAGTGGATTGAAAGACTTTTGCGAACAAGTCTGCAATACCCAAATCACTGAAGGCTTCTTCGTCAACTAGATACATCGACGAGGGAAGACTTGCCCTTTGAATTCACAAAGTTATAAAACTGTTTAGTGCAGCCTTAGAAGTAGTTATTGTACCAAAGGCTATTTAATGAAAGAAAATTAGCAAGAGCCACACAAATATTCGCAGAAGCAATAGAAGAGCCAGTACCCCTGTATTTATTTTAAAGCCTTGACTTAATGTTTTTCAGGTTACAAAGTCTTTCCGTAAACCATGCTGGTTTGTAGGATACTTTAAAATAAACGTTTTAGGGGATATAGGTATTAACAATATTAAAAACCGTTGCAGAGAAAAAAAATTTATAGCAGTAGTCATATCACTGCAATTATACAAAGAAGATCAATCAGTTCCAAGAAAGATTGTATTTATTTTAATTGGGCAAAGTTTACTTAGCGAAAACAAAACCACCGGTTACATGTAGATGTCGAGGCAGAAACAGGACAGGTTAATGTTTTTACGAGCATTAGTATTTCTCTAAGCTGTCGCAATTGTCAATTGAATGATTGCAATTATATCTGATATTTATGCTTTGTTCCTTTCTCCATTTTCCTTTGGCACTTACTGTTTCTTAACATTATCTCTGTCATAGTTTTGAACATCATTTGTCAAGGCACCAAAGTGAGTTTATTGACATGCGAAGCGTGCTTTCAGCCAATTTATCTGTTTTACTATTGCATTCTTCTCACTTCCTTTATTCATTCATTTCATATTGAGAAATCACCATCGTGTAAGAAGCACTTGCAGTGGTGAGAAATAAATTGGATTTCAATGCCTAGGATAAAGACAATGGTAAGGATAAAGACAGACAAAACATTGGACGGAAAATATGTAAATAAAGAAATATGTTAAACCTCATTAATAATAAGATGCTGATGGAGTTCATATATAAATACATCAATAATGGGCGATAAGTATCAAAGATGACAAAAGCGAGCAAATGTTTTGCATCCTTCCTATTGTATTTTATGCTAAAACTTAATAACTTTAAGACAATTTTGAAGCTCAGTGATACAGTGAGGATGGAACACAGTTTTTTATATTTATGTAGTACTAGAGTACCGGCCCGGCGTCGCATGTCCAACCGAAATCCTTGAACTTGTGTGATCAGTGCGATCATGAATAGCAAAAAATCAATCAGTAGAACGCAATTGGACCATACGTTACGTTAATTACGGGCTCGCACCATCGATATTTATTTGTATTCTGGCTCCCCGCTTTCCTTTTTTGTTTGTACAAATACAAAAAACATTTTAGTGACTTACTAACTGAACAGCAATGCCATCCACTTATATCATAAGCTTAAAAAATTTTTTTTTTTTGTTTATATGTGGAAAACCGAAAATATTTTCAATATTCGATTTTTGACTCTTTAATCCATTTTTTGGAATATGCAAAAATCGAAGACGAGTCAAAACACGTGCAAGCAAAACTGTCAAAAACTAACTAAACGTTTAAAATTGGCAACCTTGTGAGCATAGGTGAGAGGCATGAGTACCAACATAACGTAACAAAAAATTCGAAAATAACATAGAACATAGCCCGCGTAAATTCAAAACTCGCGATATTTTTTAACTAGACCTCGTAGTACATACGTTCTCAAGCATATCAATATCCTTACTTTGCTGCGCGTAAACCCTGTTAAGCCCTTTTTTAATATCACCACCATTGTCAAGGGATAGCATTCATATTAAGCCCTTGTTTGCGATGTTAAGTTACAATATCGATTTTATACACTTCAAGGAAATCTATGATATTGGTTTGGAATGGAAACAAATTTTCTAATCAGTCGAATTTAGAATGTAAGAAAATGATTTTTTATATAATACTAGCGTTACCCGGCGTGCGTTGTCATTGTTCAACAACATTTTTATATTATTTATATTCATATTATATTGTGTATATGTACTCCCCATTTATTAAATATTGCTATTTTTGAATGTTTTCGTTTCTGCAGAGTGATATTTGACATTCGAGTTATCTTCTGTTAAAGTTTAAAACATGCTATAAAGTTGAGTTTAAATGAACGAACTGAAAGCTTAGCATAATGAAACTTACAGTAGAGTAAAAACGGATGCACTTCTTATATATATATATATATATGAAAAAACTGGCAACAAAGTGGATACCATAAAAGCCTTTCTCCATGAAAAAATTATGTGCCTACTTTCATGGTAATCGGTCAAACGGCTCCGTCAAATGATTTATTTCGTCCATTTTTAGGGTTCCCCGGGTCCAAAGGGTACCAATCGAAACCCTATTACTGAGACTTTGCTGTTCGTCCGTCCACGATCTTGAAATTTGCTTGGTTGGTGGAAGTGGATTAGAAACTTATAGTGTGGAAAAAATACCTTTCTTGTCTTCAATTTTGAATGAAACTATGATTGATTCCAAATCAAATACAATGAAGTACCATTGCTTAACGTGCTCACTTATCTGAGAAGACTTAGGAACACGGTGCCAAGCACATGGATTGATAAACGCCAATCAACGCCCCTTGGATATATTTCTGCAGGTACCAAATTTGAGTCATTTTTATTTTGGTAAATTTGGATCATGCTTATTGCGCCGATGAAAAGTTCTCCTCTCCAAATCAAATATAGAAGGATATGTTTTTGTAACTGATAAGGTTAATTTGTTACAATTTTTTGGTAAATTATTTATAAACAAACACGCAGATTTATGCGCCACTTAAAAAGAGCCGTTTATTAAAAAAATTTGTATGTTTCAAACATGTGTATTTCTCCTTTTGGAGTACATTTAATTGTTGTCAAATGCATTTGAAATTTTTTTAGTAGTGGGTTGTGCCCCTCTTTGCTCCAAAGCTGTGCTAGATAATTGAGTGGTATTGAACTTCAAGCTAGTTTGATGGCTTCTGTTAGTTCAGGTATGGTTCCATATTGCTGTCCAGCTCCACATAGTTTCCTTGTTAACCAACCCCAAATATTTTCGATGTTGTTTAAATCCAGTGAGTAAGGTGGTCGGCTTAAAAGAGCCACTTTCTGGCTTTCGATATAGCATCTGACGGTCCGGGCAATAAGGATTGGCGCATTGTCATGTTGATATGACCATTGCAAGGCTCCAAAAAGGTTGTGGAAGAATGGAAATTCATTTTTAAGACGCCATTGTATGCCATCGCATTAATTTTTGATGACAAAAATGGAAATCATTGGTCCCGTAATACGAGATCGCTCCACATACCATGACACCTCCACCCTTGCTATGTAAGCGCTCCAAATGATGGGCTTCCTTTCGTAGATCATGGAAATAATAGGTGTAGGTGCAATAGGTTGACCCACAGCCCTTGAAACCTGTCATTTTGGCCTTTTCCACCTCCGTTAAGGATTTTCCTCGACCCATTTTAGTTAAATTTGACATTTAATAATTGGAACTCACCTCAAAAAGAGATTAAACAAAAGCACGTGTCCACACAGCACATGTAGGAGTCTAACAAAACAAGTCTTCTATTTAAGTAACGCAATAATTTGGGCATACTTTAACATGGTTATAAAACAAAAGTAAAAAGAAAAATATAACGGTTTATTTCCAGCGATCAATTTTTTTCTTATTGAACAAACATTCAAGAAAAAACCGTTGCTCTTACGGTTCATTTTTCAAACTGACAATTTTCAGGGTGTCCTTTTCAAGTGGCGCGGAGTGTATTTCTTAAATTAAAATCTTAATAAATTTTAAAATTTTTAAGTATCTCTCTGGCATTTTAGGTACACTTTTACAGTCACAGACAATCCGATAAAAACAAAAAGCTCAAGAGTCTAGATACAAGCATTGAACAATCAAATAATCGGTTCTGTTTTACACAAAAACTACCAGAAAATAAACAAAACCAAAATAGCATAAAATAAATTGGAAAAGAGAAGTGTTAAGGGGGTATTGTGGTCTAGAGCCCTAGTTTTAGGGTATTTTTCAAACTAGGATAAAAAAAAAAATTAAAAACATTTTTACCATCCATTTTTTTATATAATACTTATTGATTTTTAAAGTATGTATTTAAAAAAAATTAAAAAAAAAAAGTCAAAAATTCATCCAATGACAGGCTGGTGAAGTGGGGGTTGCCAATCAAAGGGTGCTCCCTGGTTGACATGATTCCAACCCTTGTAGTGATCTAAATCAAACAAAGAAAAAAAATTCTCAATTATTGGGACTATGCATTAATTTTAAAGGTTGCACACAGATGGCGTTATTTACAACAGTATCGCATCTGGCAATATTGTAACTATGTTCATGTCAAAGCCTCATCATTAGGCTTTGTTTACCAGTATCTGTCATTTCGCTGAAGTGTACACAACATAGTTTTTTTGTGCTCCGAGTATGTCAACTTTCGTGCCGTCAAAACGCAATTTGCGGGAAGCCTTGCTTTTTTGCTTCAATTTGAAGAAAAATACCACCCAAGCCCGTCAATTGCTGTTGGATGCCTACCCAAACCATTCTCCATCGATTTCAACCTGTGAGTACTGGTTTCGACGCTTCAAAAGTGGTGTTTTTGATACCGAGGACAAGGAGCGACCTGGCCAGCCCAAAAGGTTCGAAGACGCAGAATTGGAGGCATTGCTGGACCAAGACCCGTGCCAAACGCAAGAAGAGCTCGCCGAAACGTTGGACTTTGACCAAGCAACCATTTCCAGACGTCTCAAAGCGATGGGAATGATCCAAAAGCAAGGTAATTGGGTGCCATACGAGTTGAAGCCGAGAGACGTCGAACGCCGATTTTTCACGTGCGAATTGCTGCTTGAACGACTTGGCCGGAAGGGTTTTTTGCATCGTATTGTGACTGGCGACGAAAAGTTGATCCATTACGATAACCCAAAGCGTAAAAAAACATATGTCAAGCCCGGCCAACCGGCGCCATCGACGTCCAAGCCGAATATTCATGGTTCGAAGCTCATGCTCTGTATTTGGTGGGATCAGAAGGGTGTGGTGTACTATGAGCTGCTCCAACCCAACGAAACCATCTCTGGGGAAGTCTACCGACGTCAATTGATGCGGTTGAGCCGAGCATTGCTTGAAAAACACTCGGAAACGGTCGAAAGACACGACAAGGTTATTTTGCAGCATGACAACGCTCGGCCGCATGTTGCACAGGTCGTCAAAACATACCTTGGAACGCTCAACTGGGAAGTGCTACCCCACCCGCCGTACAGCCCAGACTTTGCTCCTTCGGATTACCACTTGTTCCGGGAGATGCAGCGTAAGCTGGCTGGACACCGCTTCTCTTCATATGAAGAGACCAAAAAATGGATCGATTCATTCATAGCCGCCCAGAAGCCGGAATTTTGGAGAAACGGAATCCGGAAATTGAAAGAAAGATGGGAAAAGGTTGTGGCTAGCGACGGACAGTACTTTGAATGATGTATCAATCCATTTTGAAATCGAAATAAAGCCCCATTTTTGGTGAAAAAACCTTTAAAATTAATGCATAGTCCTAATAGTAAAGATGTCGCTATCGTTTTTGCCTTAGCAAAAAAAAAAAAAATCAAAAAATGGCGTCCACTTAAAAAAAAAATTTTTTTTTCCGTTTTTCGACCTTTACGTATTTTTTAAAAATACTTGGAACTAAAATTTTTCAAAATCCAAGGATAAGACGATAAAGAAATGTATAAAGATTCTCACAAAATTTCAAAGGAATCGGTCAGATAGATCTTGAGATATCGTGTCAACCACCTCAAAACAAGGAGTTTTGAGAAAAACGCGTTTGAAGTTTGAGAAAGATTTCCTGTAGAATAACTCAGATAATAATATTGGCTTTTATATGGAAATTTAAAAGTGCGCATGTATTAAAAAGATAATACTATAAAGAGCTCGAGTCGGATATAAAAGAATTTCTGGAAAGAATGAATCCTCAAGTCACCCGGTAACATCTACCGTTCATTGTGTGATCACTCCGCTCGGCCGGCTTAGATGCCACGTCACAAAATCCGCTGTATCTCCCAAAATAATTCGAATTTTGAAAAATCCTTTTAAGAGCATATTTTGGAGTCTAAGCTTTGAAAAATCGATTTTTTCAATTTTCTAGACCACAATACCCCCAAAAACAATAAAGAATTAATTACTGATAATTCATGTGTGAAACCAAAAACTGAAGATCAGATAGAATCGCAACGTAATGGAGAGGACGAATGTCTTTTCCACATTTTCAAATTCTAAATACAATACATTATTTTATCTACATACCTATATAAAAGTGAACCCAAAAATAGTATATACTTTATTTTTTTGTTGTACTCATGGAGTTACCAGTCAGGTTCTTTGCAACATTTGGTTCCAGTAGGTGGCGCTGTTGCCCACATATAGATAGTTTTGTCATTTTTAGCGTTCCAGACCCAAAGGGTACCAAAGGGAACCCAATATAATCAAAACTCGCCTGATCAGTTATTTAGAAACGCACAGCATACTGCCCACTGAACAATATGGCGTCAGAGCTGGACTCCTCATCTCCATCCCTAAAAATTAGGAACATTATTGAGGATAGTATTCGAAACAAGAAATCCGTGGGATTATTTACGTTAGACATTGAAGCCGCATTCGACACTGTCTGGCATGATGGATTAGTGCACAAATTGAGGGTTATTGGAACGCCTACATACCTTATTAAAATAATAAATAATTTTTTAATCGATCGTCATTTTTACATTGATTTGGATGGTACTCAATCTTCCTAGCGACACATAAGTGCCGGCGTCCCACAGGGCTCTGTTTTAGGACCAATACTAAATAAACTGATAATATTTGAAACCATCTTTAGTCCAATTTTAATGTATGGGTCTTCTGTTTGGGGTAGTTGTGCATTATCACATATAAAGAAACTTCAAGTATGCCAGAATAAACTTTTAAAACTTTTATCAAACCTACCCTATTACCCAAATACAAACTACCTTCATATAACGGCAGGCGTAAGAACTGTCCATCATTACTTAAATTCATAATCGTTCTATTTATTTAGTTCTAAGTCAATCTTAAGGTTTTCTTCTCCCTTGTTTTTCCTTACTTAATTAAACAATATTGTTAAAGCACGGATTAAACATATATTAAGTCAATAACGACATATTATGTACATGTTTCAGTTGAAGGCATCTGCGTAACTCTGTATATATAATTAAATTTAGTGAAAAAATGTATATATAAACAAAAGGGAATAAAGCACGCATAAATAAATAATATATCTGCACCATGGCTCGCTTGCAAGATCCTACCGTCTGCTCTTGTTAAAGTTACAGAATCCTTTTTGTCGAACAGAACGTTTTTTGTAAAATTCAGAGATGCTAAGTCTTCAATAAGACGTGTTCAGGCAGTGTATTAGCTCCTGTGCTTTTCACCATTTTTACAGCTGATATACCTCAACTCCACCCAAATGACTTACCAATTATTAATTAATAAAACTTTAATACAATAAAAAAATAAATAAATAAATAATATAAATCATAAAATATGTATGATAAAATCTGAGAAATAAATTTTATTAGTAATTTTAGTATGTATGTCGTATGTATTTAAATGACATGAAACATTTTTAGTATTATTCTCAAATCTAACTTCAGGCAACCAGGCGCACAGAATTAGTAGTGAGAAAACGAAAACCAGAACAAAACCAAAACAAACAGAATGACATTGTGTGCACATATGTATGTGCATGTAGTTGCATGCGTGCGAGCGAAAAGTCAATATGTTTCTTTTCTTATGCATTGCTTAAGCACCCCCAACATGATCATGCATTTAGCCATCAGTCATTAGTATACGTGTGTTCATTCATCATGCTGCATGATCGTTCATTTCTTGTTATTTTTCGAAGTGAGCAGTTGTGCGGACAACAGTGCCGACGACAACGCCGTCGGCACTTTGCGCATATTTCGCATGCCATCCGCTAACGCGCTCACGTCTGCTCTGTCCAAATATTTCATAAAAGTGAGCACTTGACTATATTTGTCTCTTTCATAAATACTTACTTCGCGAAGGCGTAAATGAGATAGCATGGTCAAAGAGAGAATGTTGCTTATGAAACAGAGCGATGACAGAATAAATAGCATGATGAAATATCTAAATCGATTAGATATGGCACGCACACATACTTATTTCACAAACACTATGATAAATGCATGATCATGTCCAGGGCACTTTAGTCTAAAGGCACCTAGAGACGGTCCTACATTGCTTGTCCAAAATTATCAATATTCATTTTTATGCGTAAAACTTGAGCAAAGAACGTATGGATAAAAATAATACTCATACAACAGAAGTAAAATGCTACATATAATCATAATCCCTGCAAATTTGTATGGCACATGAAAGAACCACATTTTAGAGTAGTTAATTCAAAAACCGTTTTGATTGTAATCATGCACATGCTTAATAGGAATACACACATCAAATCGTTCTTCAAATCGAGCGTGAAATGGAAAACTTTTAATTTTTAGTTCTCGTTGGAGGCAGCGAACATAAAGAATGTGCTTTTAATTGCAGTGATTTGAAGAGAAATCAAAACTTTTTGTTTTAACTGAAATTTTCATCAAAACGCAAAAAACACCCCCATCGACACATCGAATAGCGAGAGAGCGAAATAAAGAACGATTTGATGTGTGTATTCCCACCTTTAGTGTTAAGCGTTACATGAAATGAATTGTACAATAGGTTAGTCAAATAAGAATAAAGAAAATAAAAATTAGAAGTATCTAAGAACTAAAGGAAAGAGGACGAATTTGTTGAAGCAAGGGACAAGAGAACCCGTGACGAAAAGAAAACTTTACTGAGGGCCGACAAACTTCGGAACAACCCCAAGAAGGTTTCACCAAAGTCCATGTGAGAAATTTTCTGCAACATTGCGATATTTTGTAACAGGTTTTCGTTTCTTTACCAATCAATGCAAAGTATTAGAAATGACTTTTTAGGTGTGATCTAATTTATTATATCTAAATCTTAAAAATAAATATATAAAGTACACTTATATATATTTTGCTTCTTAGTCAATTAATCGCATTGCTAACATTAATGTTCTCCACACAAAACAAACAAAATAAAGTTAGCTCTCAAAAACCAATGCAAAAATCAATAAACAATAATCTACCTCTGGCTGTTCAATAAAATTTCAGTCAATCTCGCTCTAAACAAGGTCCGAATTCACATTATGAGACTTTTATATTTTAAGACAGTTTTTTGTTGATAAGGCCCAGGCTTACGAGGTAGGTTTGATTTGATGTACCATACACAAATACTTCGATGTTGATGTTAACTTTCTTTCGCGTGATTCGTTGTTTTTTATACTCTCCTCGCAGTGAGTAGTATCAGAAGTTTGTCAGAACCAGCTGAATCTGACTACTAGGAGGGTACCTCCCATACAAACTTTTTTGTTTTTTGTGTTATCGAACTGAAATTTGGCCGCTAAAAGTGTCTGACCCATATTCACTAACAGTATAAATTCCAAGATCCCAGGATTACTGGATCGTAAAGCTCCCATACAAATATTTCGGTCTTATCCTCATCCGGTCCCATTGCTTCATTTCGACCATTTCCAATATGAATGCAGAAGCTCATCCCATTCGTTTTTGAATAGAGCAAACATGCATTCACTTCTACTTTCGCAAAACAAGAACAACATACAAATTTCGTTGCTTACATTAAATTTGAGGATACATTCATGAATTACAACCCATGTATATTGGCAATGTGAATGTGCTATTGCATGTCTCTAGTTTATACAGCTTTATTAATACATAAACAGTAAAATTAAAAGTAGCAAAAACTTAATGCTAAAAGGAATTGAAATAAAACTTCTAATCAAATCTAAATTCTACATAAATTATATGTTCTTAATACTAAAATAAAATAAATTAAAATTAATCATCAATGCAATTGCTATGTTATTTTGTTTAGTTAGTGGAAATTGTGCACTGTTTTCTGTTATCAAATTCCTAGCATTTGAAATGCTTTTTCAGATGGTGCACTAGTTACAGGTATGGCAAATATTTGGCAGCTTGTTTTAAATAATAACGGGTAAACATTTTTAGGGTTCCATACCCAAAGGGTATTAAACGGAATATATATCCATAATAATGTATATCACTTTTTAACGTTACAAGAAAGTGATAAAAAGAATAATTTGCATACTCAGAACAAACAAATGAGAACAACAACATTATCCGTAACAGCGATAGAGACAACCAAGATCTTTGTGAGAACTGCACATCTCTGCGCAACAACAATCACATGGCTTTACAGAACCGATGAGCGTACTGCAATAGAACAGAAGAGAGTGACACAAACTTTTCTATTCTCCCATTCTACTGGGCTCACATCATCAACGGCTGTGTCTAACTGTGTGTGAGAGATGTGCAACGGAGACATCGTTTTTAATTTTTTTTTCACAATTTGTTCTTGGGTATGCCAAAATTTGTTTCTTTCTGTTTAGCTTTCGCGCCGTTCAGGCAGTGATTTTGTGTGCTACAAATCAGCATTCTTCCTATTTACTGAGTGTTTTGTGACTGGTTTGCAAAAATTTTTGCGACTTTTATTTAATTTTTTTTCATAATTTTAACATTGCTATTTTTTTTTTTATAATTTTAACATTGCTATTATTTAACTATGTCTTCCCGATCTACTTTAACTGGTAGAATTCAGCGTACACGTCAGAGAAATTACATGATAATCAGTTAGAAATGACAATGGCATTAAACAACGCTCCAAAAATAATCCGTTCTTATAATGCTTCATTTGCAATGTTAAGTTCTAATTTAAATTAGATGACAGAGTTTTGAATGGAATTCGATCTGCTTCAATTACTCCGGGGTATGGTAGTGATCCGGCATATGCACAGCTAGCTTAGTATACATGTTATCGTCTATTCGACATGATTTTAGTCTTCTGCAATCTTCCCAAAAATTATTTCTTCAATGGATCGTTGATTTGTACGTTTGAATTGAAAGTACCAGATAACAATTCATTAAACAAAATCAGGCTGCTCTACGTGCTGACCTTTATAATAACTTAAGTGATTTTAGAAATCAAAATCCAAATGGTAATGATTCTAGAGTTGGTCACAAGTAATTTTGTCTTCTACATTCATAGGTTTTCCACGAAATATGTTCCAGAATTACTTAGATGATATGTGTATTGTACAGCGAAAGGGAAAACCTTCTATATTCATAACTATGACTTGTAATCCAAATTGGCTCGAAATTATCGAAACCTTAAATGCGGCTACAACCCACTTTTGACCTGACATTGTTGTTCGCGTTTTCAAAATTAAATTGAATGAACTGATCAACTTGATAGATAAAAAACCAGATATTCGGTAAAGTTTATGCTATTATTTACACAATTATTATAAAGGGTATAATTGTGCACCTTAGAATTTAGTGATGAGAATGTTGGGCCGAATGAAATCGTGATAGATTAGGTCCGAAATTTGTTGGTTCCACTGATGCTGCTTGGAAGATATTTGAATTCTCATACAATTCTTCGGGTTGAAATTATTAGCATTCTTTGAATTGTATACAAACGATACTTCTGCAAATGAATTTCTGTATATTGAAATTCCAGAAAATTTCGAGGGGGATGGTAAGGCAAAAAAGTGGAAAGTTAGACAACGTGGAGCAGAGAAAGTTATTTCTCGAATGTATGTTGTATCTCTATATATCTATCTCATTTACGGTTACTTCTATTACACATTCTATAATGGGGTATCCAACTTTTGTGGAAGCATGCCAAGGGCTTGCATCGAATGACAAAAAATGGCGTGAATGATTAAATGAAAACAAACTAATTCCCCAAGACAATTGCGAGAGTTATTTGGGTTTTAATGTTCCAGCGAATGTGTTAGTTTTATTGAATGAATTCAATGATATGAGTGAATATTTTCTTATAGACCACAGTCAGGAAATTTCGTATAATCGATGATATTCTTCAGACTCATAATACTTCATGTCAAGAACTTGGTCTTCCAATCCCTGTTGATTCTGTTTTCAGTGATAGTACTAACCGCCTTGAAGAAGAAAATATTTTTGAAGATATGTTTAATAGCGCTAATGATGAACAACGTAATATTACAGATAGTGGTTTACGAGAAGTTTTGAATCATGACACTGGTAGAAATGTATATTGCTTAACGGCTCACGCAGGTAGTGGGAAATTATATGTCCAAACAGCAATCATTCGTAAATTAAATTCATTAAATATTCGTTGTATACCCACAGCGGTATCGTTTCTACTCTTTTGAACGGTGTAAGGTCAACACAATGTGTTCAAATTACCAATTCCATTATTAGAAAATTCGGTTTCAAATATCAGTCCTAACAATAGTCAAGATAGATACCTCAATTTAGTGTCACCGATTATAATCGACGAATCGATGATAGATTGCTGAGAAACTTGAGTTCGGAAGAGAATAGAGACAAATTATTTGGGGGAAAAACAATTTTGTTTTGCGGTGATTTTACATAAATCCTGCCAGTTGTTCACGTGTTACCCTCATTGTAAAATTGTATTACATCGTGGTCTGATTTTCGACACTTTCATCATGTCACTTTAACTCGAAATATGAGGGCACTTCCTCATGAAATTCAATTTGTTCAGTTTCTTATATAACTTGGTAACGGTGAAATGGAAGCTTTTCCTCAGTTCGGTTCGGATATCGTTGAAATACCAAATAACTTAATTTGTGATCCTGTAAACATCATCAAGGATATATTTGAAAATATTCCGGTAACTATTTTATCTACAGATATTGTGAATTTAGTTTTTGGTTCCAAAAAATTATGATTGTTAATTTATAAGTTAGAAATCTTAAAACAAATGCATGGAGAGGAGCAGGCTTACTACACCTTTGACAAAATTGTCAATGGACATAATTTTCCTATTGAGTTTTTGAATACTGTATAGTTGGTGGTCTGCCTCCCTATAAATTGATTTTAAAAGAAAACTATATGGTATTATTAATACGGAATTTAAATACAGGAAAAGAATTAATTAACGGAACTCGCATGCGTGTAAAATGAATCCACCGAAACTCAATAGATTGCGAGGTGTTAACAGGTGTAATATTCGAATTTTAATTCTCTATATTCTTTTGACTTATTCCGGAACTTTTTTACCGTTCACATTTCAAAGAACTCAATTTCCAATCATTCCAGCTTTACCGACGACTATAAATAAATCCCAAAGTCAAACGTTACAAAAGGTTGGAATTTTGTTGAGACAGCAGTCACTGTCACTGACAATTGTAAGTTGCCGCCAGTAGATTTCGATCATTCAATGGATTGCGATGTTATATTTCTGAGACATCAGATCAGAGCCATTTATCACGTGATAGTAGAGTTTTCACAAAGAAAATTGTTTACGGAGAAGTTATTAGTATTTAAAAAACAAATGTTTTTTTTTTTTTTTAATTGTAGGGGTATTATTTTGAACTCTATCGTTTCTGTACAAACCAAGCAATATCTGTTTTTGAGTTAAGGAGATGAAATGGAAGGTTCGGATGGGTTTAAAAATCAATTTTTGTTATGATCTTTGTAATGAATGGAAAATAAAAGAATTGTAGAGTAAGTACAATACATATTTACATAGTTAAAAATTAGTGAATAGAATGTACTTTTGTGTATGCAATATGTTGCTTACCGATAAAGAGATACTTCAAAGTTTCCATGTTACTGATGTTATTTATGTATATGTTGCTCTTGTCTTTTATTGCTGTATAAGTTATGTAGATTCTTGTTATTTTGTGTGTTGTTGAAGTTATTTTTTGTTTCTCTTGTTGGTCCGATTATCAATCGAAAAAATAAATGAAAAAATTAACAAAAATCCACATTATGAAAAAGAGATATTTGTTGCTTTAAATCACACACACACACACACACAAGTAAACACAAAACAAAATGGCGGTACCGTTTTGAGCGTCTTTTTTATTTTATTTTCTTCGTTGCTTCATTCTTCATTCATCTTAAAACATTTTACTTCTCTGTTATCGTAAACCTCTTTTCTTACTACTTCTTTCACAGCATAATTCATTTGTTTAATCGGTTATTATGCGCAAACTTGGGCAAAGGGGAATTTTGTGCTCGGTTCAAGAGACGTCGACGCACACAGGTAACATTTTACGTTTTGAAGGAAAACAAATACAACAGGAATGTCGCCGGTTGAAAGGTTTCCAAGAAAAAGACACAACACATACAATGCAATGAGCGTCCAACGACCGCCGGACCGATCGATTGTTCGTTCTCCTTCTAACAAACCAATGAACAAACGAAGGAAAAAGAAAATACACAATAAACTTAAAACCAATCTTTGCTTCTTCTGTTGCTTTTTTTCGAATTTTTTACTTTTCCTTCTTCTTGTTATGTTACTCTTTTGCTTTTGGTGTGCTCTTTAAGTAAACGCTTTTTCTTCCTACACATATACACACGCTTGTACACAACACATCACTTCATGTTATTGTCGTTGTTGTTTTTGAAACCTGTTTTACAGGTAAGCAAATCAACCAGGGCCTTGTTTTTGTTGCTGTTTTATTTGTCGTCACGACCGCTGCTCGAACGACGTTGGCAACGTCGTCAACTAAGAAACAAGTTTTTACTGTTGTTGTTGGTGATAATGACGACGGATGCTGGATGCTTGATGTTGTTTGGGCTTGGTGCACAATAAAACAACATCAAAAAATGCTTAAGTGGGTTTATTGTTATTGAGACTATTACCTGTCTGCATTTATGTTTGCACAAGCACAAACATAGTGAAATAAAACAAGTACACACATACACAAACACATAAGACAGTATGGAGAGAGCTTGTGAAAAAGTGACGCGGGAGCACACTTGTTTGTTGAATTAGTTGTTGTTGTTTGCTGTTGTTTTTACTATTGTTGCACTTATATTCGTAAATACTTATATGTAGATATTTTTTAAGTATGCATATGTACATATGGCTGGATGTATGCATGTGTTTGAAATCATTTATTTTCTACACTTGAGAAACTATTTCTTGGAATTTATTAAAAAATACAATCGCAATCACTGAGAAAACACTGAACTTTACAACTTTTAGTCAGTCTATTTGTCATTACTTTTCACTACATTTTTAAATTATGTACATGTATTTCTGTTTTTGCTTTTGAAACTTTTAAATTGCGTTCCGTTCCGTTAATATTTTTATGTCGTTTATTTTATTATTATTGACCACAATGAACACATAAAATTTAAAATCCGCTTGGAACAACACTTATTGAAAAAGTATAGGCAACTGACTACTTCCAAAGACCACTTTGACAAATTATTAATATTATTTAAAACAATTTTTCAACATTCATAAAATGCTGACTGAATTTCTGATAAAAAAAAAATCATTGTTATTAAAATTTTCATGAAAATTTCTTATTTTCAACTTTCGTAAATGCCGATTGCAAAAAACGGCGCGCGAAGAAGTGTTTCGATAAAAATCGAATTTCGATTTTGATGGACAAAGTTAATAAAACAGAATTAATATTATTTAAAATAATAAACAATTATCGTACTTCTCGAAGTTTACCGACGGCGAAAAACTCCGGCGTGTATAACCCTCTTCGTTAAAATTCAAATCTCGATTAAAAGTAGCGAGTGAAAAATAGCGAATATAGCGAAAAGTAACGAGTGATAGGGTTTTTGGTTCGGAGTCGCACCGGTAAAAGAATACGACTGGAAAATGGAACTAAACTCGCTCACGAAATCTTGTCAGAGTTCCATAGAATCTGCCTCACGTAATCGAAGAAATTATTATTATCATTATTTAAAGTAGGACAAAAAAATTTTTATTCTACTTGAAATTAGGAGCACTAGTTGCCATGGTTTTCAGCTCTAATCGAAGAAATTGTTGTTAGGAACTGTAAACCACAGTTTGACTTTGAAAATACATAGACTGACCGTGTCTAAGTGCCTTTAGACTAGGCAATCCATAAAAAAGAAATATTGACTTTTGCTCGCACACATGAAACTACATATATGCACTCATTCTGTTTGTTTTGGTTTTGTTCTGGTTTTCTCATTACTATTTATATGCGCCTGGGTGCCTGAAATTCAATGTATACCGAAAGTGTTTTGATAGGCCGGTGGAGGGAGGGAAGGGTAAAATGCGCATTAGTCATTTTGTGCGTTGTAACAATAACAGCAAAATGTTAGTGTCCTGTTTTATTTCTGCATGCTTAAAAAAATGTCTTTTCAGCGTATGTTGTTAAATATTTTCATAACAGCATGTTGCGACACTATAGGAACAAAATAAGAAATGTTGCGGAAGCTCAGCAACAAATTCTCTTACCTGACTATGAAAATACACAGGCTTTGACAAAGTTGACGCAACGAGAGAGCCATTCGCCATGCTTGTTGTTATTGTTGGATTCGCAGTTCTTTCCGACTGCTACTTGCTTAAATCAAGAGCGTAATGACTATCTCTCAAAAAGTGAGTGAAAAGGCAATACAGTTTAGAGTACATTAAACCAATGAATATTGTTTGAAATTTGTTTATATTTATACATTAATTTAATTTTTAAAATACTTTCCACCAACCCAATATCCTATGATACTCTTGTGTATTGTGCTAAATAATATTTTAAATAATTTATAATACTACTACAATTTTGCCTTACCTCATTTAATTCTACTCAAAATCATGATGTAGAAAATTAATTAATTAAATACAATACTAATTTGAGTGAATGACGACAATTTTGAGTGAAATTGCTGGTTTAAAAAAAAAACCGTAATTCCCCTGGATCAAACGTAAAATGTTTTGAGAGCGATTTGTCCACATGTTTATATAGTTTCTGGCCTTTGCTTTGGTAAAAGAAAGTGTGTGGTACACGCACTAAATTAGTCGGAAGCAGCCGAATCGGCTAGAAAAAATATTGTTCGTGAGCTCAGGCATCTCAAAGTGAATAAAATGTTTCTGTATCGCACCATAAATCGTTATAATGATACAGGCAGCATTGCCAAACGCTATGTTGGTGGACGAAAAACAACAGCAACATCGCCTGAAATGTTCGGAAAGTGAAGGCTCGACTTGAACGAGATCCACTTCGTTGTGGTAATCAAATTGCCAAAGAACTGAAAATATACCACCGAAGCATCCGGTTATATTCCAAAAAAAGCTCAATGTAAAGCCTTACAAGTTCCAAAAGGCACTTGATCTTACACCAAAGCCAAAAAAGTTTGACTCGAAAGAGCAAAGGAGTTGTACGAACGCCAGATGCAAATCCGTATCAAAAAAAATCATATTCCATTTTGGCCATTTTGAAGAGCAATGTGAGGACTAATAAATATGCCAGTTTGGATGCGCTGAAGAAAGCCATTTATTGGGAATGGGCCAAAATACCTCAAGATCATATTCGTGCAGCCTGCAACTCATTTTTTAACCGTTTGAAGGCCGTAGTCAAGACAAAAGGTAGCCACTAAAACTAAAAGTAGGAAATTATATATTAACAATAGAATAAAGCATAATTAAATTAATCAATTATTACAAATTATTATTAGAGCGTAGCTCTTTTATCAGCGTTACGGCATGAGTGAAATTTCAAAAAATGATGGCATAGGGATCGAATCCTGCATTGGAAATATACAATATATAAATATTTTTTATTTTTATATTTAAAATGATTGTCTTTTTATTATATTGGAGCTATTTAAGCAAACATGATTTAGATGATGGGCCGTTCACAAAGAGTTGCCGAAAACGTGATTTTTATTTTAAAATTTTTTTTCGTTTTTTTTAGCGAGATGAAATGAGCGCACGTGCAGTGTCCTAATAGCATTCGACAGTATTTTGGAATCATGACGTAGAGCAGTATAACAAACGGATCATAAAGGCACCTAGACACGGTACTACATTGCTTGTCCAACATGCGTTTTTTTTTTTCAAAGGATATACATACTTACATAACTTGCAAATGAACACAAGTCGACTCATACCAATAACCAACTCCAAAAGTACAATTGATGCGGTCTTCTCGAGGTTTCTAGATTTAGAATCAATAATATATATATACAAAGATGATATTTTATTTAAATGTATTGTGTTCAGTATAAAGAAAGTAATAATTAAAGTAAAGTAATGATAACAACTGATAATCCGCTGCGCAACGTCAACTTGATCACTTCGACTTCAGCTGCACCTTTGCGACCATCGATTCAGGGTTGGATACCACAACCAGGAATACCACATCTCACACTACTGGGTTGGATACACCAACCAGGGACACTACATCTTACATATATATCATATTTTAGCTATCATGGACCAATAATCGCCTATACTACATGAATTGAAATTAGTACAGAAATTTTGCATCAAACTTTCATTAATTCATTTAGTAACATAATCAATGTGTTTCATATCAAGAGCTCGTGGTAACACACATTTTTTTTTAAATATTACTTAATTCAGTCTTAAATAGAACTCTGATTCTCATTAATGCAGTCATGAGCGTAAACATCGTTCATTCTCTTTTGTGTTTAAAGAGAAACAAAATAAATAAATAAAAATAATAATAATAAAAATAGGCCAAGTGCGAGTTAGACTCGTACACGGAAGGTTCCGTGCCAGATTGCGGTTTGTATGGGAGGTACTCCCCTAGTGGTCCGATGTGACTGATTCCAACAAATGTACCACGCCTATATCAGAAACTTATAGTGTCTAAATTTCAGTTCAATAGTCTAAAAAACAAAAAAAATTTATCGAATGAGAACCTGAATTTTAATGGGGGTTTGTATGGGAAGTACCCTCCATACTGGTCCGATCAAACTGAAATTTCGACAGTATAAATTTCGGTTTCATGGCCACCAACCTTCTAAATGTCAAGATCGTGGGATTACTGGATCGTATAGCTGCCATAAAAACGAAAATGTTTCTTGTATGGGGACCCTCATAATTTTATGAAAATATTTTAGTTTTAGTATTTGTTGCTGATGGCCGGATAGAACTACACATTTTGTGAAAATTTCAACTTTAAAACATAAATTTTCCAATATATAAAAATAAAAATAATAATTAAAAATTTTGTTCTGAATGGAGCTACACGGGTGTCTCACGACACCTTTTTCTTTTCTTTTTATTATTATTTAAAATTCCGCGTGTACACGTGATAGAAGTGAAACTTCTTAAAAAACAGACAGAAAGAGATCATCTCAAGGTCTGTCAGTCCGTCTGTTTATTGCTTTTGGTTTCTTTGGCGTATCTAATTGTTATTGTTGTGTTTACGTTTGCCGCCTGTCCTTTTGCACATAAATTATATCAACAACGAGCTTCTGTGTGTTTCTCGTTCTTTTTTCTTGTTGTTTTTGTACAACACATAAGCTGTGTGCTTGCATGTTGTTGTTATAAACATTTTTATATACACAAATTGCATGTTGTTTGTGTGGAAATGTAATCTCTTTTTGAAACTTTTCCGGTGGATTTTCAAAAAATTTTGTTATTTGCTGGGGATAGGGCAAAAAAAAAATACACATTCTGTGAAAATTTGAAGCCTCTTAACATCGCTCACTCTACAAAAGCCAAAATACTCGAAGGTATGCAAAGAAAAACGTCACTGAGCATAGTAAAGTAAAACAGCTACCAAGTAAGCCTCGATCTTCCCTTCTCTTCAAACAAAAATTGCGAGAATTTCTATTCTTGAGGTACCCAACAACAAATTGTGTGTAATCTCAGGATATTCACAACAAAATTACACACAATTCGAAAAAAACACTGCTACATATATCATAATTTTAAGTTTTCACTTCTAATGAGCGCATGAATCAAACTTCCATAATTCGAATATGCATCTCCAAATCTTTAACAAAAAGATAGGCATGTGATCTTGTAAGCACAAATTTTAATTCCCACAAGTGTATAGCGCCTATATTATAATAAAAACTAATAGTTTTTACATTTCCGTTCTGTTGTATAATAAATTCACTTTATTATAATGCGCAGTTGTTACTCGTTGACTGTGTGAACAAAGACAGAGGTCAGAAAGAGAATAACACGCTTAAGGCGTTGTCATCCTATGATGATGCATGTACGTTGCCATACTTTTAGGTTTTAAACACTCCTTCTCAACGTACATTTACCATTTACAAATATACATGCTTACGATAAGCCTAACATCATAACAAACTTTATATTTTTTCTTAGGTAAACTTTTTGTCAATATATCAGCAGGCATGTCATTGGTTGGTACATAATTCAGTGTTATTTGATTCTCCTTTACTGCATCCCGGATGAAGTGGTACTTTATGTTGATGAGCTTACTGCCATTGTGGTACACTGGATTCTTAGCCAGTTGCTGAGCACTAATATTGTCACAGCTGATCTCCATGGATTTCGATGTTTCCTCACTCATCAGCTTGCGTAAATATATTGCTCCTTTCGTTGCCGTTGAAAGTACGATGTATTCTGCTTCCGTACTGCTTAATGCAACGCAGTCCTGTTTTTCGATTCCCACGAAAACGCACTGCCTCCGAGCATGAACTTGTACTTGCGATCCAACGATTTGTGCCCCAATCAGCATCTACAAATCCTGTGATACATATACCTAATGCGGATCCATGTTTCGTTGTGCGAGTTTAAAAACTGAATGTAGTATGTCTGGACGTGTACATACCGCTAAATGCATTAGTTCCCCAATAACAGCTCGATATTGTTTTTCGTCCACCTTGTTGCATGGAAATTTGAGTTTGGGGAATAGGAAAAAGTCACACGGAGCTATGTCAGGTGAATAGGGCGGCTTGTCGACGGGTTTATCGCGTATTGCGACACTTTCTTGACAGGTCCCGATGAATTGTACATGCTCTTTAGCTTTATCCAAGCTATCAAATATGTCGCACAATTCTTAATGCGCCAATATGTGATGAATTTACTTCAAGTATAAGCGTTGCCAAGGCTTTTTTGTCTTCAAAGTCCCAAGTAACTGGATTTGGTTCAGTTTTGACATGCGATTCGCTCACTATCTTCCATAATCGAGCGTGAATCAGCGCACTCTTCATTTGGACCCTCCAAATATCATAGTTGCCACTATCGAGCTTCTCAATTTGCATCAACCCTGGCACACTCATTTGAATGTAACACTTTTAATTTCACTTAATTCAATTTTTCGCGGCACCTGGGCCTATAACTTTTGTTGGATAATAAATTCACTTTATTATAATGCGCAGTTGTTACTCGTTGAGTGTGTGAACAGAGACAGAGCTCAGAAAGAGAATGACACGCTTAAGGCGTTGCCATCCTATGATGATGCATGTACGTTGGCATACATTGAGGTTTTCAATAGTGCAAAAAACAAAAAGCTTTTTTCATAAGAACCTGAATTTTAATGGTGGTTTGTATGGGAGGTCAGACGGACAAGGTTTAATCAACCCGTCTAATCGAGCTGATCAATGAAGTACCAGTGTTTTATGTGCTCACCTATCTGTGAAGACTTAAGAACACGGTGCCAAGCACATGGATTGATAAACGTCAATCAACGTCCCCTTGGATATAAATCCGCAGGTCCTTAATTTAAGTCATATTTATTTTGGTAAATATGATTATATTTATTTTGGGTCCATCTTAAACCTCTGCTCTCTGGGTCACAGCACCCGGTTGTATAACGCAACTCTACGTGGAGTAAGTACTCTACCCGCATTTGGGTATTAAACCACAGCCACCACGATACTCCCACAAGGGGGCCGTACCCACTGGCCAGGACGGAAACAAGTTCCGTGGGCTCCTGACCACCCTTGGTACCAGAAAATAGAAACTGAGTGACTAGTTTGCATACATACAGACGGACATGGCTTAATCAATTCGTCTAATCGAGCTGATAAGGAATATGTATACTTTATGAGGTCTCCGATGTCTCCTTCTGTCTGTTACAAACTTCGGTCAGAGCTAGCAAATCCAACTCCAATCGCCATCAAATATATTGATGGCAGTTCGGAGAACTTATTCAAAACAATAAAAAGAATGTTGTAGCGGATTCCTACATACATACATTATATAAGGTTTACTTGGCTTTCACACATTAATACACAGAAAAAATGCCATTTAAAACCTTTAAGACTTTTACCTTAAGGGCAAGAAATAAGTTTTATTTTCTGTGTATTTAACTTAAAAATAAAAATCAAGGCGACTTTAGATAGTTCATTTGACAATGATCACGTTAGTAATACTACTTTTACATGTAAAGGTGTTTTCAACTTCAAAATACTGCCATCTGGCAACTTGGTTTCATAAAAATGCTCAGTAGACTTGTTAATTTCAGCATGGCAAGATTCCCAACAGTATTGCCATTTATTGAAAGCAAAAAGCTAGATTGAAGGGAAAACTAATTAAAATAGATGAATTTTGAAGAAAAAAGCGGAAGAAAGATGCGATTAATACAGCTCTATTATATAAGAGCTTATGGACAAACTGCAAAGATGTTAAAATAAGAGTGAGCAATTTAATGTTATTACCCAGTTAGTACTAAAATATGTGTAGTAATAAATAATGTAGATCTAATTGTTATGGCATGGAATGCTCATGCCGTCAGTTGCAAAAAAATGAACTTGCAAACTTCCTAGTTAACACAAAAGGATCGGTTTATAATCCCTTCTTCTTCTTCTTAGCTCTACAGTCCGGTATGGACCACTGCTTCTGCAACTATTCTCTTCCATGCGTCCCTATCCATCGCCCTCTCTCTCCAATTCCGAATGTTCATAAAACTTAAATCGGCTTCAACATCATCTAGCCAGCGTTTTCTTGGACGTCCTCGACGTTTACCTCAAATTTGGTTTAGTAACATTACTTTTCGCGTAGTTCTTTCTTTTGGCATTCTTATTAGATGGCCAATCCATCTTAGTCTTTGGGCTTTTATAAAACGTATAACATTCTGTTTCTCTATCAATGTTTCAATTTCGTGATTGTATCGTATCCGATATGTGTCATCTGGCAGGCGCAGTGGGCCAAATATCTTTCTCATTATTTGTCGTTTAAAAGTTAGCAATTGGGCCATATCTTTCTTTTTTAAAGTCCATAATTCAGAGCCATAAGTGAGAATTGGTCTAATAAGAGAGCGATATAGTTTAAGTTTATTCTTAGGTGATATTAGTTTTGATCTAAATAGCTTTAGATTCGCCTAATAAGCTTTATTAGCTGATTGAATTCTTTCATTAATAGCTATTGACATATCCTTGTCAGCTGTAAATATCATTCCAAGATACTTGAACTCATGTATTCTATCAAAAAAGTGATTTTCTATAGTCATCCCAGCACTAGGCGGTTGGACTGATGCACGTACCATGTATTTTGATTTTTCATCATTTATTTTTAGCCCAGATTTGTCCATCCTCTCCTTTAGTTTTTTAAAAGCATTTATCAGACTAGCTTCAGATTTAGCCATTAGTAGGATGTCATCGGCATACGCACAAATTTGGAATGTTTTATTAAATAAAGTTTCTTTAGGGTTAAATTCTTGAATGATTGCATGTAGGACGAGGTTGAAGATAACACATGATAGCGCATCACCCTGTTTAACGCCAGATACAACTGAGAAAGGGTCTGAAAGTTCGTTTTGTATAATTATTTTCGCCGTTGTATTTGATAACGTTGCGAACGCCAACTCAACTATTTTGAGAGGTATACCTAATTTATGTAGGTAATATTTGATTTGCCTTCTGTTCAGGCTATCAAAAGCTTGTTTAAAATCGATAAACAGCCAGTAAACATCGATTCCGTATTCAAAGAATTTTTCAAAGATTTGGCTTACCACAAACCCCTGGTCTATAGTGGACCTGCCACTACGAAAGCCCGCTTGGTAATCATCCAGTATTTCTTCTGCATAGTTATTTAGCCTGCTGAACAGAATATTTGTGAATAGCTTGTATGCGTTGTTAAGAAGGAATATGCCTCGCTAGTTCCCACAATTGGTTTTGTCACCTTTTTTATGTACTGGCATTATTAAACTAGTTCGCCACATATTGGGTAATTCATTGCTACGCCATAATTTAAGAACCAATTTATGAAAATGGTTTCGTAATTCTACCCCTCCATACTTAAGCAGCTCAGCCGGGATATTATCTTCACCACTACTTTTGTTATTCTTAAGCTTTCCTAGGGCTGCAGATAATTCATCTAATGTAGGTTCTTCTATACAATTTTCTGCAGTTTGAAAGTTCACTTCGTCGCTATTTTCATGGTTCGTATTCAAAACGTCATTAATATATTCTCTCCATCGGCTCATGATTTGGTTCTTGTCACTTAGTATGTTACCATCTTTATCTTTTACTATATTTGTTCTAGGCTTAAATGTATCTGTAGTTTTTCGAATGTTTTGGTAGGCTGATTTTACGCTTTTATTATTAAAATCTCGTTCTATTTGTTCAACTTGATCTCTTAGATATTTTCTTTTCCTTTCTCTGATGATTTTCTTTGAATTTTTTTCTTTTCTCTTTATATTCATATAGATTAGATCGGGTTTCACTCGACAGATATTTTTGGCGCGCTTCCTGCTTGAGTCGGTTTGCTTCAATACATTCACTATCGTACCATTCGTTTTTCACAGTTCTTTTAGGACCCACGACCTCGTTGGCGGCATTGAGGACCACGTTTTTAATATTCTTCCATGTGGCTTCTATATCATTAGTTTCCGTCTCAATTTCCGCTGGTACATCATTATTTAGATTGTTGCTTAAAATTCGTTCGTATTTTTGTTGGACTTCATCGTTTACCATCAGCATATCAACATTCCATCTTAGTCTTCTGCAGCATTTAGCTTCATTCACCCTTGAAATGCGCTGTCGTAGTTTAGATACAACCAGAAAGTGGTCTGAGTCACAGCATGCTCCTCTAAACGATCTCACAGGTAGCATATTCTATCGTTTATAGGAAGAAAGCTGATTACACTATTTCTTGTTTTATTTTCAACATAGAACCCAGTACCTTTTTGCCCCTGTCGTTCACCACCACTAAAATATATGGAGTACTTTCTCTTCTTTATTTCGCCATGTCCTTTCCATCTAATTTCTTGGAGCGCACAAATTTGAATTCTGTATTTTATTAGTTCATCAGCAATCTCAGCCATTTTGCCTGGTTGTAACATCGTCAAAATATTCCACGTTGCTATTTTTAAATCGTTGTCATTTATTCGTTGCGAGGGTCGATATCTAAGGTTTCCATCATTATCTGAGGCTAGCAGTAGTGTCGTAACAATTTGCTTTTTCAACTAACATTAGGTCGTTAGCCTAAAGGCCAGCCCCTTTCGGGATTCTCATCTATGCTCTTTTGTTCCTTGTACTTCGACCGAGGTTCACAACCTATGAATAAGCTGCATACTCGATCTCCGTATTCGGTTAACAGGGTCACCACGAGAAGGCGAGCATAGGAGATTGGGAAAGAGAGGATTTGTGATCCCGTTATAATCCCTAATTACACTATTTATCGAAATGATCGCACTTCAAGTAGAGGATGTGGTATTGCTATAGCTATTAGTAACTTACTGAAGCATAAGGAAGTTCCGAATGTAAATACACACTTAATTGAAAATATAGGAGTAGAAGTTAGTATAGACTTGCATAAGACAATTAATCTGTTTTCTGCTTACTTTCCAGGGTCGTCGGCAAAACGTTTAAATAGATCATGCACTCCATCGAATGACAAAAACCACCAAAAAAGTCGTTTCAAGTCAGATTTTATTAAATTTTCAAACTTAAGTGGTCGCTACATATTGGGTGGTCACTTGAACTACAGAAATAGATTGGGGATTTGCTGTAAGGCAAGCTCTTGGGGAAATATTGTTTATGATTTGTCCTATAAGCTACAAAGCAAAACCTTCAACACTAGACCTATTCGTCACAAACTCTACTAACTTGATAACTGAACGTATTACCTGTAATGACCTTGCATCAGATTACCGGTAACTGCTTATGTACTCGAAAGCTCATAGGCAACTTTTTAAGGGAACCTCAAACTGTAATTTTAGAGACATGCAGTCTTACTAAACTGCGCTTCCCAACATTGAGCTGATTGATAAAATGATTGGCTCACTTACAACAGAAGTAGGCTCAGCACTCGAAATGGAAACATTTTAGAAATATTTGTAAGAAATTGCCTAGTAATATAACTGAACTTATTAAAAGAAGAAACGTAGTGAGAAGACACTGGTTTAGAACAAGGCAACCTATTTGTAAATCCCAACTAAACTATCTGAATCATCAAATAAACATAAACAACAAATATTTGTAAAAATAACGTCACTTGGAACAATAAGATGATGCATCTAGGTAGACACTCGACAAGTTTTTGGAAAACCAAATGAACTAAAAACCAAAAACAGTTTGTACCAAGCTTCATATATAAAGAAAAAGCCAATATAGATATTTTTCAAGAAAAGCACGAATTATCTATGTTTCCTTCAGACGCACTACACAGCCTTCTGTGAGTGAACTTAACAATCATCACTTGTTTGATGCACCATCTATATCATCTGATGTTGTTAATATAATACACTTATTAAGACGAAAAAATCTCCTGGTTTGGACAATGTCCCTAAACCTTTTTTATCAAAAAATTACTACTTAGTGTTACCCGTTTTTTGCTTCCATCTTTGAATATTGCCTTCAGATTGGTTATTTCCCGAATTCTTGTAAAACTGCTAAAATCATAGCCATTCCTAAACCAGGGAAACCACCTGACTCGCCTGAAAACTACCATCCTATCAGCTTATTATGCTGCTTCTCAAAAATATTTAAAAAAAATCATACGGCATAAACTTGACTTGCATCTAGAAGCTCAATTACTGGTTCATATAGCTGCCATACAAACCAAAATGTTTCTTGTCCGGGGACCCCTTTAAGTTTTCAAAAATATTTTAGTTTAAGTATTTGTTGCTGATACCTGGATAGAACTACACCTTCTGTGAAAATTTCAACTTTCTAGCTATTGCGGTTTATAAAAAATGACCCGAGGAAAGACGGACGGACAGCGAAGCCTCTGCAATAGGTACCCTTTGGGTCCGGAACCCTAAAAAGCGTATTATATGTTAAGGAAATATATATTAATTTTGAAATGTGTGACAAGTGAATTAAAAGAAAAAGAAATCGGAAAGTACATAGCAAAATAGTCAATATAAGTTTGGTTTTTGAAGTGATGTATAAAAAATTTTCAACAATATAAACGAGTATTTGGCTTTTGCTAGTATAAAATGTTTACTGTATGACTGCAGCATGCAAGTCTACTAAGTAATTAGCTGCAATATATCTACTACATAAGACCTCTTAACAAACCCAACAGCAATTCCAATCGCAACATGTCTTTCATATTAACTCGAGGCCAAACTATTTTGCAAGTTTTCTCCGTATGCAACAAGTCAACCATAGACAGACATGCTAACTACAAAGATCGAAAGAACAAGAAAACGAGTTAGGAAAAATATGTGCTTACATTCTTTTATGTGGAGAAAAAGATACATATATCTACTTGCAGCCGTATGCAATACAGCTGGGCCTACACATTTGCAGAAGCTAGCGACGCAACACAGCCGATAATGATAATGACTATAGCGCAGTCACTAAATCGAAGGCTTCGTTAACTTAGTCAGAGGGAGACGGATGTATAGTACATGAGAGAGTTGGAGAGACTTGGAACAACTCATCGTCATGTTTTTTGTACAGCATCGCCTGCCGCGCCCTGCGCTCTACTTTTAACCAGTTTCTTTGTATACAAAAAAAAAAAAAAAAAAAAAAACAAGCTATTAATAGCCAAGGGGTACAGATGGTTTATGGGAGAGAGCTGAGATTTTAAGACCCGAACCGAATAAATGTGGCTCTTGTTTTTGGTGTTACTCTCTTTGCTGTTGTTGTTTTATTTATTGATGTCATTATCTTATTGTTTTTTATGTTGAGATTATTGCAACTTGGTTTAGAAGTCTAGAACTGACTCGACTTCAGTTGTTGTTTTTAACTTCAGCTTTATCTTAAACTTCTGGTGTTTTTTTGCCATTGTTACTGTTTCAAAGTGAAACAGGTTTTCATTTTATCCGTCTTTATGTTAGGAATTTTCTGTTTAGCTAATTTTTCAACAGTTAAAAAAGTTGAATTCGACGTGTTGTTATCAACAACAACTTTATTCTTTATAATGAACGTATTTTGCAAAAACTCCTAAGCAATTTTTCATTTTTTAAGGTTTGCTATCTAATCAAAAATATTTTCAGTCCAGTCGGTCCTCATCAGAACAAAAGAGGCTAACTCAATCCTTACTGTCATACCTTTGGTCAGTCAAAAAGAAATCATGATTGGTCACCTGTTTTTAATAAATTAAATTAATAAATGTGGTTGTTCCTTCATTGGTATTTGAAGGAAATACGTCAGAAGTAAATTACTTTAAGAATTTCATGATAAATTTGATTTCATGAATATTAAAATTGGAAAATCTTCAATCTTAGTTAATTTATTTTATACACATCATTTTAACAGTTAATATACAAATAATACATTTTTTTCACCTGAATTAAAAATAATATACATCTAATTTTAAAATTTAACATAAATATATACATACAATATGTAATATAACCAAAGTATTTTTAATGAATGTAAGAAATTAAATTGAATCTGCTATTATAAAAAAATATTTTGTGACTTGAAAGGATAATTTTCGCTACTCTACACCAGTTTATTTAATCAAAATTATTTTTTTATTTATTTATTTATTTAAATTAGTTGTACTGTATTATAAAATAGAGTAATAAAAATTGGCTTTATTTATTTAAACAATTTATTTAAAAAGTTTATTTAATCAAAATCATCATATCATTGCCATATTTTAGCCAGTTTTATTTGAAAGTTTCTAACTTGAAGAGTATTTTTTCCTTTCTGAATTTGAAATTTATACTACCCCAAGTATCCAAATTAACAAGAAGACAGAATAATGCGATTTTTTTTACACATTTTGTAATGTTAATTGTATGTAAATCATATCGATTTATGAAGTTGCATTTAACAATTATAAAATATATAAAATACATAGGCGTCCTGGCATGCGTTGCGCGTTGTTCGTTTGTTACGTTTTTAATAATCGTTGAATAAAATATAATTTCCGCAACTCCCTAAACACATTAAAATCGGTCAAGCTTTGTATGTATTTATTTTAAATATGTATTATAACGAAAGCAAGCATTTTTTTTGTGTTTGTTTGTTCTCGTTGTTTTCTTGCAGGTTGTTTTCAAATGTTTCGTTTCATCACTCTTTAATGAAATGCTTAATTTCTTAACAACATTCTATTATACTCCTCTCTTCAGTTTGCAGCTTTCAAACATAGACAGGTATTTCCTAATTGAGAGAACAGCATTAAATCAGATTAAATCAGAATAGTTCACTAATAAAAGTATTGAAAATTAAAGCGAAACTTGTTTGCAAAAAAAAAGAAAAAAAAAAATAAATAAAACTAGAATTGCATATAAAGTTAAGAACCATAGTTATTGGAAGACATAAATCAAGCATATGCGTCAAAATATGTATTGTACTAATAAAAAATAACTAAAGAAACATAATATTGACAATAAAAAGAATGTTTCAAATAGAATACTACAACTTAACATAACAAACTTGAACCTTATAAGAAAATGGTAGTGAAAGAAAATATACAATAATATTAAGAAGCAATTGAAATACAATAGAAGAAAAAAATAGAATATAACGTATGAAGTACGAATTGAAACCCAAATCGACAAATATGAAAATGAAGCAGATAAGGCAATGGTCAGTTCGAAGTCTAGCAATCACAAAAGATTTGGTCGAGCTTTGTGGTGATGGCAAAAAGGTACGGTTTAACTTAAAACTTCTGAAAAAAGTCACTATCAGTCGATTTCAACATATGAGTGCGTACGAACAGGTTTTGAAAAGCCTTAGCTATAAGAGGCCGAGACGGTGTGAATGTACCTTAGGATGATCATAAAGAAGGGGGACTGAAATAGTTTCTTAGCAATATTGCTTTTGCATTTCAATTATAGGTTCATGTTTACGAACACACGCATGCAGCTGCAGACAGAAAATAATAAGTACAACATATATATGGCTATAACTACAAATATACAAAGAAAAATGAAGTCCGGGGGATTGCGATACAATAAAATTGAAATGCTGAAACTGATAGGACATTGTACATATGCGCAAAGGGCAATGTTGCCACATTTCGTTTGGTCAACGAAACGTGAAGGGAAAGCATACAGCAAACGCAAACCTTTACATGGTGTAAGAAATAAAAGGTGGCGGCATTTTTTTACAGTTAAGTGTCGCTCTCACAAAAATGTCAATGTGACGCTATGATTCTTGATCTAATTTTGAAGTTTTGATGCTGCAAAACACTATCATATGTTTATTAATTTCATTGTTTACATATTGTATATGTTTAGCTAAATAGTCACAACTCAAAAAACGGCATTTCGAGAAAAACGCGTTTAAAATTTTCAATTTAATCGCAAATTGGCTAATTATAGAAAATATTTTCTCTTCTCACGCAGAGAGTATGTAAGTTATTAACATGAAATTATTACACAAATTACGAGGTTTGTTCAAAAATTATCGGGAATTTTGAATTTACGCAGGCTACGTATATTCGATTTTTGATTTTTTAAGCGTTATGTTGTTTATAAAGTTTTAGTATTTGTTGTTGATGCCCGGATAGAACTACACATTCTGTGAAAATTTCAACTCTCTAGCTATTGCGGTTTATGAGATATGACCGAGGACGGACGGACAACGAAGTCTCTGCAATAGGGTTCCGTTTGGTACCCTTTTTTTTGCTCACGGTAGATTCGGAAAACACCATAGACAACATTAAAAGTGCTTTGGAGCTCTTAGTTTTATATTTCGCAAAAAATTTAATACAAATTCTTTGATCAATTTTTTTGGAGTAGGCAAAAATCGAAGACGAGCCAAAACACGTGCAAGCAAAACAGCTATCAAAATAAACTAAACATTCAAAATGGCTGACCTTGATAGCATAATTGAGGGAAGTACCAACATAACGCTACAAAAAAATCAAAAATCGAATATACGTAGCCCGTGTAAATTGAAAATACGCGATATGATTGGAACACGCCTCGTAAATCAACATATAACGAATATTACGACATCATTAACTCAAAAATCTTAATTTTGAATTGTGACTCTTTAGTTAAACATGTGCGATATGTGAGAATCTGCATGTACTGCTGTTTTCTTTTTTCATTTCTTACTTAATTCCAATTTTTGGATACTTAGGGTTGGTTGTTCGCTATTTGAAATTATGAAAACGATTCAACCGACACAGAAAACAGCTGATCATAGTGCAACCAGTCGACTTCACAAAACTGATTTCTGCGTTTTCAGTACATTTTCACGTTATGTTCAATACTAAATGCATGCATTTCAGCGTTCAATACACTGACCTTAATGTGACGTCAAAATAGAGAATGAGAAATTTTCGAGACCGTAATAAGTCAAATTAGCGCTACTTTGTACCACGGAGTCATTATATATTCGCAAATACGTACTATGAATTAAAGCAGCATGCTGATATCTTGGAGTGAATGGATTTCACTTTGATACTTTACGACAAGCGCTGGCAAAATAAAACCCAAGTATAAAGAAGTTTAACTTCACCTATGCCGAAGTTGATATACTCTTCACTCACGCCCTTGAAAACGTTTTTGCCTACGCTCTGTGACAGCATTCAGAAATATTTGATTATTGATTTGACTTATAATTAGGGTAAAGTCAGGACACATACAGCATTTCACCACTAAACCGAAATATTTGTATGGAAGCTTTACGATCCAGTAACCCTAGGGTCTTTACACAGTTGGTGAATATGAGTCAGACATTTACAACGTCCAAATTTCCGTTCGGTAACACAAAAAAAAAAAAAAAAAATTTCTAATCTATATACAATAGGTATATAAAATAAGACGAGAATTTCAAATTAACGGCGCTGAACTGCAGCACTGTTTGACCGATCAGTTTGAAAGTTGGCTTGTATAAATTAATAAGTATGAAGATTCATTTTTAAATTTTTTTTTTATTGGTGGCTTAGTGCGCACCAGTCGAGTTTCAAAATCAAAATCAAATAGTTTTAAATGTTTATTAACACAAAAACACTCAAAGAATTTAAGAAATTAATGGAACTTTATTATTCACAAGTATGTTATATACTAACATGAGTCACTTATTATCACTATTTTAACCTACATATACATGTACATATTTATTTCTATATGTATATGGTCCTACAATTATTTATTTAGGATAGGATATCGCTTATACATGGTACTTATTTAGGATATCTTATAGGCTATCCCTTTAGTGATCATACCTGATCTATGTTTACATTATCTATGATCATAAAATTCATTGTGTGTTTATAAGAGTGCATGTAGTACTCTTTGTATAGGTTATTACTATCTCTTATAAGACAATTTTTGGTATTGGTCTAACATCTCCTATGTGCAAGGATAACATTTCTTGGCGCTCTGACTGAATATTATGCTGAGCTACTAATATCTTGTCGTCGATTCTAGCCGCACATTCTATTTTTTTTTTTTTTTTGTTCTTTTTTATATTGATAGTATTTATTGAATCTCCTATATAAATATATAGGACTAACAATAAAGTTACAATTCTTAAAAACTAATACACATGTGTCCCTCCTACAATAAAGAGAAAGGAGTTCACTTAGCACTACGAGCCTCTAATTAATCAAAAGGGCAGCACGATCGTTACGGATCAGTCGAGATGAGTTCCTTGTATGGACAAGGACTCTGGCTAGAGGATTAACATGTCGAACTAGTTTATCCATGTAACATGGAACATTTTTCTTTTACAGATAGTACTTCCAGGTATTGTGAATGTCTTCATTCCTGATATACCATGCAGCTCCCATGATTGTTCTAAGTATCTTGGATTGTGGTCCTTGTATAACTTCAATGTTACTCGCGCACGCGGTACCCCACAATTCAAAACCAAAAGTCCAAATTGGTTTAATAACAGAGTTATACAGCATCACCTTATACTCAAGCCTCAGTCCAGATTTTGAATTGATTGGCCAGTGAAGACTTTGAGCCCTTAGTTTCATATGTATCTTTTAGCTTCTATATGCTTCCGCCAGGTGAGCCGTCTGTCCAGATGAACGCCAAGATAAGTTACCACTTGAGTTTGAGGAATTATAGTACCATTTAACGTTACTGGAAAACAAGTCCGTCGGTTCATTTGAAACGAAATTTTTCTGCCTTACTACAAACACTCGATTTGATATGTAGGATTGCAGAACTCTATGCATATTTTAGGGTAGCACACATTTCATTTTGTAAATCAAACCCTCATGCCATACTCGATCAAACGATTGTGCTACATCAAGGAATACTGCTGAGCAATATTCTCGCAGTTGAAAGGCAGTTCTTATTTCCGAAGTAACTCTGTTGATTTGCTCAATCGTTCCATGTCTTGCTCGACAACCAAATTGATGATCTGGGATTGAACTATTTGCTTGTAACTGGTGATTGAGTTTGGCTTTAAGAACCTTCTCAAATAGCTTAGATAGACATGGAAGCAGACTTATAGGTCTATATGAAGAAGGACATGTCCTATCCTTCCCGAGCTTTGGAACCATTATAATAACCGATTTCTTCCATTGCTTTGGAAAGTACCCAATTCGAAGGATAGCATTGAAAAGACACGAGAGAAAAACTATTGCTGCGTTTGGAAGTTCAGTTATCATTTTTGGCACAATTCTATCATAACCAGCAGATTTTTTGGGTTTCAGTTGAGTCTTTATAATAGATACAATCTCACTAGCGCTTGTTTTTAATGGAGACATATATACTGAATTTGTGATTGTCTGTTGAGGAAGCACAAATTTGTTAGTAGGTAGATTAGGTTGAAACACATGCTCAAGATGGTTGGCAAATACATTAACCTTCTCTTCATCAGACCGAGCCCACATTCCGTTTCTGTCTCTAATAGGTGAGTCCAGCCCCACAGGATCATTTAGCGATTTTTGCGCTTTCCAAAGTGAAGATCTAGTGTTTGTGGGTGATAGGTTACAGATATAGCGCCTTTGTGCCTCGATCTGGTCGCTTAAAAGTGCTTTGGCTAGTTTTTTTGTTGCATCTTTTAGCCTTTGTTTAGCAGAAGGAGATCTGTGCTGTTGCCATTCTCTTCTCAATCGTCGTTTAGAAGCAACCAGTTCTTCAATTTCCCTATTTGAGAACGATTTTCTATTGAACTTGTGAGCAACAATCCCAGGCATTGATACCTCAGCTGCAGCTACCAATACGGAACTTAATTCATTAACAGATTTGTCAATATCGCTTTCAGAGTTGATCGCAGGTGCAATTTCAATATGAGAACTAATATACTTTTTATAATACAACCAATTAGTTTTCTTAGATATGAGTCTATAAGGGCGATCCTCAAATATTGGAAAAATCGAGTAAAACGATATCAACGGGGGAGTGATCGGAAGAGAGTTCATCATGCTGATATGAGGTTTCTTGGTATATTTTTTGTGATACCGAAGTCGATGATATCAGGAGTTTTTCTTGGATCCGCCGGCCAGTATGTAGGCCTACCCGGAGAAACGAAGTCTAGCTTGTTTTTACAATTTACAAGAGTGCTGTAAAGTAGCGACCTTTTGGATTTACTAAATGAGAACCCCCCAATAAGTGTGTAAAGTATTGCAGTCACCGCTCGCCAAAAAACGTGCTCCAAGGCTATCAAAGAAACATCTGCAGATATGGAAATTCGTGGAGGATAATATACAGCAGATAACGTCAGATTACCATAACGCATTTGCATCCGAACCGAAGTTGCTTGTATATAATTAGATGAGTATTGCTCTAGAAGCTGCTTTGTACGCTTTCTTATTATAATGCATGTACCACCATGAATTTCAGAGACTAACATCACATCTACATTGTTGTCCTCTAGATACTTCATCAGCTCTAGTTTGTGTTGTGAAACGCCATTTGCGTTCCAGTGAGTTATTTTTAAATGAGCCGTTATGGGGAATTTAACTTATCCAAAATTTTCATTTGGATTTTCATCATCTCTTGAAAAGAGTTTTGCATCATTAAGATTGATTAATTCAGGGTCTGTAATAAATTCACCAACATAGATTCACTAGAACTTTGTGGTTGCAACACTGGCTCATTACACGCATTTAGGGTTGGGATAGTTTGTGAGATTGGCTTATTATGTTGAGATATTGGAGCCTTAGGCTTCACAAACTTTTTCGCAGTTTCTTGTTGAACGCCTAGGCGCAGGACACCTGCATACGACACCTTTGAAGTTAAAGGAATATTAGCTGGTGGACACATAACCGTCGTTGATTCTGTACGGTTAGCCTCACGGCTTAAACGGGCGAAATTTTTTTGTGACGGTGCTTAAACTCCTTATATACAGGACAACCTACAAAATTGGCTGTATGATTGCCCCCACAGTTACTGCATTTTTTAAGATCAGGTTTATCGCGACTATGTTTACAGGTTGCGGTTTTATGCAAGTCTTCACAAGCTACACATACTGAACGAAGGGTGCAATAAGATTTTGTGTGATCAAATTCCTGGCAATTTGTGCATTGCACAGGATTTACTCGTTTGTGAGGCTTCTCCTTCTCCTCCCTACGGTGAAGAAAATAGTTAATGTTGTAAATGGGATGCACTTCATTTTTCTTTAAGTGCTGCAACTTTGGGGCCAACTCAATTTTGTACAATGGCTGTGGAATTTTATTTTTATTAAAAATGTTGATCACTACTTTAACCTCAAACCCTTTTTCTTCCAGTGCACTCTTAATATCCCCACACTCAACCGAGGGTTCAATGCCCTTAATTACAACTACCATCCCTTTACTACTTTTAAGCTGATAGGTATAATAGTTTCTTTCAGTCTTCCTAAGGTAGTTAGTTGCAGAACTGTAGTTTGCTTCCGTATAAATTTGGACCTTAGTCTCTTTAATATTACCCTTGGTAATAGGGACGATATGAAAGTTATTATTGCCAACTATTCTTTGGATAGCATCTACAAGCCTATTGAAGCTTTCTTCACGAACATATATTAGAAGAGATTTTGCGGGTTTAGGTTTTGATGAGTTTTTGTCATCGTTTCTAGTAGGTTCATCCTTTTGAGCAAGTAGTTGGAACCTATTACTTTCCAAAATCGTTTTCTTAGCATTATTATTTTTTTGCGGGCTTAGTTTACGCTTATTGTGGATTTGTATGTAGCGGCCAATACCTGTCTGCACTGCCGCTTTATTTTCGAGAGTCCCGTTTAGTATGCGTTAATTTTGACTAACTGTTGGTGATACAGTTGTCTTTTTGATTGCTTTTGCTTGCATAGCAGAATTTTTTCTATTGCGTGCTTGTTCTGGTTTTGGGTTGTTAATATCGCTATTAAATGTTTGGGTGTTAGTTGTTATTACAGTTACACTGTTGTCGTTCCTGAAACTGCACTAGCTGTTGAAGTAAAAGCTGTGCTTTGTGTTGTGATTGTTGTAGCGTTAAACACAGTTGCTTCTGGGTTTGAATGTAAAGCTGTTGTTGGGAAGGACACTGGGCACTCCATAGGAGTGAGTAACTAGTGCTTACTGCACTAGAAGTTAGAGCAGGAGAGCAAGATCGTGCTCTATCTACGGGCGGCTGAGCGGTTAATAAGGAACCTTTGTTTTTGTTCCTGGTATCATTAGCGACAAACGAGAAGTAAGCATTTCTCGCTGTCATTATTGGTGCTGTTAGGCTTTGATAGGAAGCAAATAAAATAAAATTTATTAGCTGCGAGGTAAACGTCCGATCAGTAAGACTGCTCGAAGACGAATGAAACTTGACTTCCAAATTTTTGGCAGAATTTAATTGTGTCAGCCCCTGTCATCATTATTGTTAATTATTTCTTCAATTGATGAATTTTTACAAGTATCACCTATAACTGCTAGCTAGCTAAGTATGAGGCTGCTGCAGTACCGTATGTAACTGTTTTCAATTTGTAGTTTTTTATTTTTTTTTGGTGGGAGAATTTCTTCATAGAACCTGTAAATATTCCTGATTTTTTTTAGTAATATTTATCTTTCGATATATTTTTTCAATGCCCGCAGATACTACGCATTGCATTTTCGCCATTTTATGATTATGACGAAAATATCTTTTTGAATCCTTGATCCAATCCACATAATATCATTTAGACTTTTTTTATTCGAGGTTTTTGCTGAGGCCCGTAATTTAGTTATGCTTATGTCTCTAATTACTGCCTGATGAGGTAGATAATATTTACCCTCTCTATTTGCTTCAACCATGTGCCCTAAATCCATGTATTCTGCTATGAAATTGGTATATTGCTCTTTAAGTTTTGAATTTCTTTCCAGTTTTTTCTCTATATTCAGGAACCGTGCCATTGCTTGGTTCCTAGAACTCTATCCTCTTTAAATGGAATAGTAACTTCGTATCTTCCTGTCGAATCTATTTTGATTGTTATCACAAAATTTTGTTCACATATTTCGGACTCTAAATCAACCTTATTTTCTTCTTCCATTTCCCAGAACGTTTCTAAGTCATTCGTTCCGATCGCTGTTGCGACTATTATATCGTTTCCCTTGGATTTAGTGCATCCGGACACAATCCATCTGAATTATGCGTTGACCTTGAAATCCATTTATTTTTACTGTTCCTGTTTTAAGGATGTGACTATATAAATCAACTCCTATAATTAAATCTACTCGACCAAGCTTATCGAAGTCGGTGTCAGTTAATGGATAGTTCCGCCATTTCGGTTTGTCGACCTTTCTTGATCTTACCGGAAGCACTTTCATTAATTTGGGGGAAACAATTGCGTCAACTTCTAAATTTTTTATTTTTTATGTTATTTAGGGTTATTGTTAATTTTACTTTATATCTTGATATGCACGATTTAACAGACTCCGCTGAGTTCTGTATGATTTTTTATATTTGGTAATTTAAGTATTTGTGAAAAAGCTTTCTTTGAAATAATTGTGCTTTGTGACCCACTGTCAACCAGGTAGCTATAATATTTTCCATGTCGAATTCTAACTCGCTTTTTTGGTGGTCCATTATCGAACTTTTGGATTGTTGGTAAACCCACACTGTTGATTCTACTAGCATCTGCCATAAATGAAAAATTTTCTTTTTCCTCATCTTAAAACCTCCTACTTTCTTTCATCTATTTCTTCCTTCCTGCTTTCTGACTTTGTTGGCTCATTTTCTACCGGAAGGGGTTTGTTTTCTGCTTTAGGAATCGCTCCTTTACTACCCCCTGGAATTATGGGAGCTTCATCTACCGAATGGGAATCTTTTACTGAATCATGACTGCTTCCTATAATCTTCGTTAATACCGTAATTATAACGTCATATTGTTTTAAATTGAAGTAATCGTGATCGATTGCTCCAATTTTGAACAGTTGGCTATGATTTGCCGAAAATTTACTTTTTAATTCCTCTACTTTAGTTACCACCTCCCTGGATTTTTGCTCTTTAGCTTCAATTTTCTTAACTAAGGACACTATTTCGGCTTGCTTCTTTAGAAATTCTATTGTTTTTTCTCACAACATTTTAATTTTTTTTCTTATTTTTTAAAGTAAGCTAACTTAAAACTTTACTTGGTATTAAACATATAAGGTATGTTCTCTTTTTTTTAATCAAGCGTAAAAACGCAATGAAAGTAATCAAAAAAAAAAAAATTTAAATGGCCCTAAGCGTAAAACGCAATGTAATTACTTAAAAGTATTTTTTTTTTTTTAATAATAACCAAGTAAAGTCTCTCTATAATTCTTTCAGATATCATTTAGATATATTTACGTAAAATTGGTCTCACATCGTTGGATGCTTCATATAACGTACGTATACGCATGTTGGACAAGCGATGTAGGACCGTGTCTAGGTGCCTTTTGACAAAGCAACGTAAGAAAAGAAACATATTGAATTTTCGCTCGCACGCATGCAACTACATACACATGTGCACACAATGTTATTTAGGGTCTTCACTCTATCGTTACAATATACATTGAGTATATTGTATTTGATACACAATTGTGAGACCGCATTGTTTTGATTTTTCTGTGTATCAGTGTGAATCGGCTATTTTCGTATTTGCAAATGTAAACAAACAATTTAAAATGCCAAGAACAAACGGAAAAAGAAATTAATTGAAATAAGTACAGAATATGCTATAAATAACTTATTATACTTTGCATTGTTTGCTGACAACTCTGGTAAGATGTAATATAAGAAGATAAATATCTCCATTCACGTTATTTACCATTATTTAGAAGATACAAGTAAATTGTGAAGATGAAATCTCATATTTACACATGTGAACAAACCCTTGAAAATACCCTTGATTTGACAGACTTGTCCATTCTTTAAAGTTGGCAGGCCGCAGTATACGAGGTTTACCCTACACAATCGTCGATTATATATACGGCTTAGCGTATTTTTTATGTATGGAGTTAGTTTATATATCGTATACTATACACTGTATACTCTAAATAAACGACAAATAGACGTTAGAGTGAAGACCCTAATTCTGTTTGCTTTGGTTTTGGCCTGATTTTCGTTTTCTCACTACTATTTCTGTGAGCCTGGTTGCCTGAAATTATTAGAGCTAACGTGCATTACATAAAAAAACTAAAATTTATTCATTCTTTATTATATATAGATTAGTGTTTTGTTAGGAGGGTGGAGGAAGGGTAAAATGCGCATTAGTCAAAAATACTCGTGCAAATTGTGCGCTGTAATAATAACAGCAACCACAACAGCAAAATGTTAGTGTCCTGTTTGATTTCCTGCATGCCCGTTATGTTTCAAAAATACGTTGCAATACGTGCCCCGGTGCTCCTTTTTGATAAATTTTCCATGACCAGACGTGACCGAAAGCAACAGAAAAATCACACATATCTAGTAACATCTCAGTTTTATTTGCTGCATGCCCGAGGGATGTGGATGTTGCTGCTACTTTATACACGATGGATGTGGATTTTGATGCTGCTTGATACAAGATATTGTGTATTTGTTGCTTGACACGAGATGTTAACGATTAACTCTAGTTTACACCTCAGATATATCTGATAAAAACCTGATTTCAAATCTAGAATTTTGCATTTGCCATGTTTGATAATATTACTGACACATTGGGGATAGGATATTTGTCATCTTTACTTTTTGCATTTAATTTTCAGACATCCATGTCGAGTCATTTCTTAATGTTTCCGTGTTCATCAGATAGGGGTTATTAAATAAGTCCCGAATTTCATCGTTTACAAAATCCGCAAGACTCATGGGGTATGGATACAATTTTGAATAAATGGGCTCGTCACTTTCGGTGCGAGTAGTGGTAATTATATTAATGTTGTGGAGAATTGCCTTGTTAGAATCTGCAAAAGCCCCACTCAAATCTTTCATCTTTTGTCCCTCACTCTATCCTATCTTCTGAAATTCACATCTGCACACTTCAGAACCTGAAGTTTTTAATTCCATTTTCTTAAAATCTAATGTGGCCTTTACCTGCGTTAGCAAAACAAGACCAACTATCCCATCAAATGTTGAAAGAGTGGGAAGTATAAAAATATGGTGTTCGCACCAAAAAGATTAATGATACCATTTCCATTATATTATTGGAGCCATAAATCGACTTCACTACAAATTTTGTCTGGACTAAGTTAATATGTTTTAGTTCCCTCAGGAGCCTTATGTAGTTTTTAGAAGCTCCTGTCTCTATTAGTAACTTAATTGCCCTCCCTGCAATTGCCCGCTCAATGAACGATAGCAGGGAGTTATGCTTAAAATATTTATTCGATCAAATTCTGCAGTTTCTTCACTGATTTCCAGCTCCTCTCCTTCTATCACAACCTGGTAATTTTTTCATGTTCATCGTGAGCATAGTTTTCATAGACAAATGATTGACGCGCTGTGTTTTTAGACCCGTGTAACGGTTAGATACTGTAAGGCCTTTTTGAGGCAAATTCTGTGTGGATCTGTAATGCTGACCTTGGTTAGGGTAATTATTATATTAAGAAGTATTGTTGGTCTTAATTGCTCTCGTATTATTATCATACTTACCCTTGGACCTTTGTTCAAATACTTGAGCCCTTTCCTCCATATTCTTTGCAAGACTTGCGGCAAACTGATACCTTTCTTGGGTTGATTGCACTTCTTGTTCCAAAGCCAAAGCTGAAGTTAGGTCAGTTGGTCGGAATGCAAATAAAATATCACTTAGTGATTTTTTACTACCTGAAATGAATGATCTCAAAGCTTTATTTCTGTAATTTCTATTTGCGAATTCAGCCTCAGATCGATTTTGTATATCAATAAGGTTAACTTTCTTTCTATTTGATCATAGTATTCAAGGAGTGTTCGGTTACCCTGTCTCAGAGTAGACATCTCTTGTTTGATCAAGTATATTGGTCGCTTATCATTGAAATCTAATCTTGCTATGATAGCTTTAAAATTTAAAACAGTGTTAAATGAGGAGAGCGTCTTATCCACAGCCCCCCTACATAAACCTCAGGTTTCCCATCGAAGTCAGGGAGAAACTTAATTATATCGAGACTCTAATCACATTGCACTCCTTTCCACAAAAGTAAACATAGAATTTACTTTCTTAGTTTCTTTCTTTTTTCTTATTATTATTTGTTTTTTATTTATTTATTTATTATGACAAAATACTGTCAAACTTAAAACATAATACGTGATATTAAAACAAAAAAAGAAAAACATAATTAAAAATAAAACAAGTGATTAAAGCTAGTCTTAAAACAATTTTAATTACTTAAAATCAAACGTAAGATAATATAAATTAAAACAAAATGAATAAATTTTAATATTTTAATATTTTATTTATGACGGCACTATGTGCCTGTATTATTACAATATCGGCGTTATGCGCCTTGCTTGAGTTGTTTTAGAACTAAAACTTAAGTCTAGCTTTATCTTAAACGAAACCTCGCTAATGCTTGGCGTACGTGACGAAATGTGCACTGTCAGCGGAAAGGGTTGCTATGGCTTATGCTGGGAAAGAGACTTATGTAAAGATTCTGGATATTGCATCAGCCAAATAGTGTGGGAAGCGGACATTGCGTCAGCGAATATATTGTGGGAATAATGATCATGATAATGATCATATCATTATGGGAATAATGATCATGATAATTACTATCATGATAAAAGAGTTTCGCGTCAGCGAAATAGTGTGGGATGGGAAATATTTGTAAAATACACTATTTCGATTCTTCACTTATATAAGAAATCCACCCGTCTCTGACCCGTTGGAGGTATTTTTTCAAACTATGCCCCTACTCACAGCCAATTGTGGTCAGAGACAGAAGGCTCTCACATGAGCCAATGAGCGATGTCCACTTCATCTGGTAGCAGTTCGTTCCCATTCCTGAAGCCAACGAAAGACGATGTGTTAAGCGCAGTGGGCGAGGTCTCAAAGTGCATAAAACTCGGAAAGGATCATGTAGGGCATAGTTAGTTGAGCATGTACCTAAAGCTAAGGGAACGTAATTTCTAGATGTATGACTAGGGACACAGAAACTAAATTGGCTTAAAAGCACTGACGAATCAACATTACCATTCGACGATTTTAAAATGATGGGAGATCTATAAGAAGAAGCCTGCTAAAGTATGAAGGCAAACGTACACTGAGATCTCAATTTAAACCAAGAAGTGCAAAGAGAAGGAATTGCTTCTGTATGGACTCAATGCGGTCTTGATGTTTTTTATATTGAGGGCTCCAGACACACGAACAGTATTCAAGTACAGGGCGGACTAGAGTGATGAAAGGAATCTTGGTAGTATGAGGATCATTAAATTCTTTAGACCATCTTTTAATACTCTTAGGTTTATTAATAGTTGATGAAATATGATGGTTGAAACTCAATTTTGGTCAAAAATCAGTCCAAGGCCACTGAAAGTAGAAACACGTGCCAATGAATTATTGTCTACCGTATAAGAAGCTAAATGGGGTCTCTTACAATGAAACGTCATGAACATGCATTTAGCGCAGTTTAGCACCAGAAGGTTACTTAAACACCAAAATTGGAGTGAGGTACGATCCTTTTGTCTAATATGCGAAGAGATATTGATAAACGATAGGCAGAGTTTGACATCATCAGCATACATCAGAACACGAGAATATTTCAAGGAAAGAGGAAGATAGTTTATAAACAGATTGAAGAAGATGGCTTCCTTGAGGAACACCAGAAGTGACAACAACTGAACTAGAAAGAGTGGAGTTAAATAACACTCGTTGTTTTTTTTTAAATAAGAAGAAATCCAATAAAGAAGATGTGGTGGGAAACCTAAAAGGTCAAGCTTATGTAAAAGCAGATTATGATTAACGGAGTCAAATGCTTTGCTGAAATCTGGGTAAATGACATCAGTTTGAAATTTTTCGCTGAAACCATGATTTATTGTACTAAAGATGTAAACTCAAGCGAATTAGTAGTAGGTGAACGCCTCTTCATAAAACCGTGTTGACACGGAGAAATAAGAGGTTTACAGAGGTGATAAAGGCCTGAAGTTATCATTTTTTCAAACAACTTTGGAATTGCCGAAAGTTTTGCATTACCTCTTTAATTGGATATGTCAGCTTTGTTACCTTTTTATGTAGGGGAACTATAAAAGATTCCTTCCAAATAGAAGGAAAAAATGAATTCTAAAAAATTGAAAAGTTTCAAGAGCGGCTTACATAAAGATTCAGTACTTAAGTACATAACTAGGTGAGAGTAAGTAGATTTCAAAGATTTTAAATTGGTAAGAAGACACTCCTCACCAATTACAGGAGAAACAATGTCGTTAGATTGGGTAATGGGATAAGGATGACGATTGTAAATATATGATTTAGAAGAATAAGTGGATTGAAAAAATTTTGCGAACAGTTCTCTAATACCCAAATCACTGCAGGCTTGTTCGTCAACTAGATATATTGACGAGGGAAGTAAAGAAGACTTGCGCTTTGAATTCACAAAGTTATAAAACTGCTTAGGGTCACGCGAAAATTGCGGCCTAAAACGAGAGAGATACTTATTGTAACAAAGGCTATTTAATAAAAAAAAATTAGCCCGAGCCACACAAAAACTCACAAAAGCAATAGAATAGCCAATACTCTTGTATAATAGTTTTTATCAAGCCTCGACTAAATGATCTTCAGGTTTGAAAGTATTTTCGTAAACCAAGGTGGTTTGTAGGATACTTTAGAACAAACGTTAAAGGCGACTTAGGTATTAAAAATATTAAAAACCGTTGCATAGAAAAAACTTGTAGCAGTAGTCATATCACTGCAATTATACAAAGAGGACCAATCAGTTCCAAGAAAGATTGTATTTAATTGGCAAAGTTTACTTTGCGAAAACAAAACCGCCGGTGACATGTAGATGTTGAGGCAGAAAGAGGACAGGTTAACGAATGGGTTATTTCCAATGTTGGATGATAAGTTTTCCTCAAGAAGGCATAAAGGTTGGGTTCTTGAAACAGAAGTACTAACAGAAACATTACTGAAGACATGATTAAGTAATCTATTCGATTGATTGACAATAGAGTTCATTTGAAATAAAGAGTGTTCAAATGAGGCGTCCAAGAAATCATGATGCACTGATTGAACTAGATAATTCGAGGTATCGAAAAAGTACCACGAAATGGAGGTTAAAATCACCTAGCACGATAAGAGAATCACGGTCTCGAAAAATGTTATTAACGCAATTAATAGCATTGGCATGACTGAAATATATTTCCAAATTGGAATTGGGCGGAATATAAGAACATGATATGAAAACAGATTCATGAGGCAACAATAATATCACACAAATAAATTCAATATTAGGTGAACACTTCAAATTAACAAGTTCAGGTCGCAGGCGAGATGCAAGAGCGATGAGGACACCGCCACCACGGCAAATAGGGCGATCTGCCATAAATGTAACAAAGTTTGAGCAAAAAATTGCATTGCTAAGAATACAAGAGTTAAGCCATGTCGCAGAAAACGCTATATTATCAGCTTCAAATGAGAAACTATCCCTATACAAAATGTTAATTTTAGTAAGGAGACCTCTAACATTTTCATATTGAATAGAAAGTTTATCAGAAGTCAAAATTAGTTTTTTGAGATAGTGTTCGAAAGAGGAATTGAATTTGTAGAAGGCACACTAGCAGATGGTCGAAGTTTTTTACATCGAGATTTAAATTCATGGACAATAGTATGCTCCGACCAAAATTTTGCATCACAAATAGTAGAAAAAATATTGTTCGGAACACTTATTTTGAAAGAGGAAATGCCACGTGGGTTCGAGGAATTAAATTTCTGAACATTCGCCTTAACATTTATTTTGGACTCAATATAAGAAATAATATCTTAGCAAGTTGTATCTGCTGCCAACGTAGAAATGAAAACATTTCGGCGGGGTGCAATCACAGTAAGAACAGGTGTTGAATTGGAACAAGTCAAGTTAGATGAAGGTAATGGTACAGATGGCAATATGGGCTCAGGTACCGACAAAGGAAGTGGTGTATGACCATTAGTGAACACACTACCATTGTTGTCCACCGCAGTATTCAACGAGGAATGTGAAGCAGGTCTAGACCGTTTGGAAGTAGTTGCTATATCAGTATTATCCTTCGCGGTATTGGATGATGTTGGAGAAGTTGGTCTAGACCGCTTAGAGGTACATACTTGATTCACAGGTCGAACAGGTGGACCCATCTGTGATACTGGGTCCCTTGACATAGGCTCAGGAATATGGGAAATTATAGCAGGAGTATGGGATGTAGATAGGGGTAATCAGTGGGGCATGGAAATGAGGTAGTATTAATGGGAGGGGTAGTAATCTCGCGAGCTTGAGTAGTAATGGGTAATGGACTAGGGTTAATCAATGGAGTAGGTGACAATATAAGAAGGGGAGGAGTTGAATCGAACTGATACTTACTAAGTCCACATCCAAATAAAAATCTAAGGCAAGTTGTTTAATTGTCCTATTCAGCTTGATAAATTTGTCACGTACACTAGGATACATCGATGAAAATTCAATCTGATTCTTAGAACAGGACGGGCACGACCACGTCAATCTGCCACAGACACTTTTAGATCTGCTAGCAATCCTGTCAGTCCCGCACATTTCAGTTGGCAAATATTATCACACAACCAACAATGTACGGCCCGTTGAGAATCAATATCAAATGAATTTTTATTTTTGCACGAAATATTACAACAAATCATTTTCAAGCCAAATATTAAATAAAACAACACAAGAAATTAAACTAGGTATGAGGGAAAAAAAAGAAAATTGAAAAACAAATACAACAGAGTATAAAAGAAAGAAAAAATGTAATGAGACACCCTGTCAAGCAGTTGCAATATATACTGTATAAAATATATAAAAACAGTAAGTAAGAATCTTAGCTATTATCACAACAACAACGCAAAGCAAACATAAAGCTTTGAAATGTTAATTACAATAACAAAAAGCAAAGAAGTAAAACAAGAGAATAATAAACACAATAACAAAAATGCTCTGATACCATAGAATGAACAAAAATATGTTTTAATTTTGCAAACCAAATAGATTTTTAAAACAAAAACTCAAATTATGCACAACTACACAAACCAAATCATCTGGCGAACAACCAATGCACTATTTTAAAAAATAATAAAAGAATAATATAAAAATAAAATTTGAGAAAAACTGCAAAAAAAATTATATTAAAACGGAGCTAATCAAAAACACGTCTGACTCGCTTGAGATTCACTACATCTTTGATTATTTACCCCTTTTTTACCCTATGATGAAGCAAGTATTTAAGGTTGTAGATGAGATGCACTTCATTTTTCTTTAAATGCTGCATGTTTTGGGCAGGCTCAAGTTTTGTACTATGGCTGTGTATTTTATTTTTAAACAAACAAACAGCAAATATACAAAATGACAATAAGGTAATTGGTTACAGAACTGAAGTTTGCTTCCGAATAAATTTTGACCTTGGTTTCTTTAACCCTTTGTTATGGGAGCAATATGGAAAATATTGTTGCAGACTATTTTAGGATAGCATCTACAAGCGGAGGTTTTGCGGGTTTAGGTTTTGATGAGTTTTCGTTATCGTTTTAGTATGTTCATGCTTTTCAGCAAGTATTTGGTACCTATACAAAAGCGTTTTATGCGTTTATGCAATAAATAGTTTTTTTGCGGGCTTAGTTTAGCTTATTGTGGATTTGCATGCGCTATTTTTGACTACCTGCATGTGTTACAGGTGTTTGTTGGATTGCTTTAGCTTGCGTAGAAGAATTTTTTCTATTGGTTGATGCCGTTACCGTTTCAGACGATTCCCTATTTTCGCTGTTTGCTGCTGTCATTTCTATATTTGTATATTAGAATTAAGATTATAATTGTTGCAATAGCGACAGAGGCCTTTAGCTCAGGGGTAAGTTAAGTAGGAAAGAGGGAATGAAATACTATTTGTTTAACGTGCTCTCCTGTCTAGGAAGACTCAAAAACACGGTGCTAAGCACATGGATTGAAAAACGTCAATCAACTTCCCCTTGGATATATATCCGCAGGTACCAAATTAGAGACATATTCATTTTGGTAAATGTGACTCCCTTCTTGATGGGGAGCGAGGCCCATTTTAAACTTCTGCTGCTCTCTGGGTCACAGCACCCGGTTATTTGACGTAACTCCACATTGAATTAAAGACTCTACCCGTATTTGGTTATTAAACCTCAGCCACCATGATACTCCCACTAGGGGGCCGTACCCATGGCCAGGACGGAACAGAATGTCCCGTGGGCTCCTGACCACCCGCGCTACCAGAAAGAGCCTCTGTTCAGACTTCGTACCCATAGGCACTACTAATTTCGAACTCCAAAAAGTTCATGAGTTGGTGGTCCATTTTGTCATCACTTATGTAGTTGCCAAGAAATCCAATTTATAGAGGATAACCTGGATCACAAATTATAAATGAATAACAATGTTTTCTCCAGGAATATGAGTTCTAGGCATTAAGACTTATAGAACAAAAAAAAAAAAAAAAATTTCCCAGAGGGGGAAATGAAAGAGGGAATTTAGAAATGTGCAGGACTACACTTGGGAATCGAACCCGCTACTCTTGTGATGTCAGCCCAGCGCACTAACCTCTGAGCCAACGAGCCAGTCCTGATGCTGTTATTATGCAAATTGCTTGTTCTTGCACTGGGTTGTTGATGTCGCAATGAAATGTTTGGTTGTTTGTTGTTGTTTCAGTAACTGTATGTGATGATATTGTAGCTGAGAACACTGCTGTTGTTTCTGAAACTGGCTGTTGATGTTAAGCTGTGCTTTGTGTTGTGTTTGTTGTAGTTTCTAACAAAGTTGTTTCTGGGGTTGTATAGAAAGAAGTTTGAGGGGAAGGGCATTGGGCACTCCATGAAAGTGAGAGACCTAATGCAAGCATTAATCTCGCAGAAGGTGTAGATATGACAAGTCTCTTTACATGCCAATTTACCACCTGAAGAGGATATGACCCCAACCGTCATGTTAAGCAGGTTAGCGATGTAGAAACTGGGATTGTCAACCGTGAACTGGCGGATAACCCGGATGTCGAGATGCGAAAGAAGAGGACAATTCGTCACCATCGCATTCGATGAAAAGTCAAAGAATATGATTGCTGAACTGGACGGCAAGCTGCTACTGAACATCAGTCATATCCGTCTAAGGCTAAAGGAAGGGTCATATCTAAGACTCCTGGTGCGGATGCGGTGAGCACGGGCATCATATGCCCATTCACCGATGACCATATACCCTCAACATTAATAGCAGTAACAAAAGCCCTAGCAGAAGCTTCCAATCAAGAAGCAAAAAGACTACGCGACACTACACGGAAGTGCTCTGCGAAACCCAGCGCATGTCTCATGATCAGAAAGGGACTTTATACCAACCTAATTTTAGAACATACTAATAAGGATCAAGCGGCCATTTGTATTGATATACATACAACGGCAGGTATGAGAGAGATGGTCCTCTGCTCATCATAGCTGCCAGGCAACATTGTGGACCTTTCTTTCCTGCGCATAAAAAACCTGGCACAGGATTGCCATCGGAAAAAACGACTCCTCATCATGGGATTGATGCCAATGGTCACGAAAACATTGTAGCACGGTCACAAACTTAAGAGGTGAGTGCCTATTTGAATGTGTACACGCCCATAGGCTAGAAATATTAAGCGTACGGAACAAGCCCAGGTTTGGGAATAGCATCAGGGAAATACGCTGTGCACCATTTTCATCAAAAACTTCGTTAAGCATGTCTCACATGAAATCTCTATGTCGGACCTTCTCCCTTGGTGATTAAGTAGCTGTCAAGTTAGTAACCCAAAGGGAATAGATTCGGTCTGCGAGAGCCCATTTGCAAAGATTCTAGCATCCTACCACTTAGCTTGCCCCGAAAAAAGCAAAATCAGGGAATAGAATCACCCCTTGTGGAAACATTAGGCTATCTAGACTGCGTAAAGAAACCAGAAGACTTTTTAAGGCTAAGAGAGATGGTAATTTGGTCAAATACAATATAAAGAATCACTTACCAACTACAACGTGGAAGTTAGAAGTGCTAAGAGAGTATCGTGGTGGAACTTCTGTGGTGATCTGAATGATCTAAGCAGTGGTGCAAAAATCCATAAGATACTCTCCACAACACACAATACACACCAATAATAATCTACTTCCCAGGAGTTCGGATGGCACATATGCACAAAACAGTCGTGAGACCCTTAAGCTTATGGATTGTGACACTTTCCGGACTCCAATAAAGCTAATAATGACCAACGAGTCGGGTTAAAAAGATTTACACCTGATATTCATGACTGGACTTTTGGGCCTACCGCCATCTGTTCAAAAAGATGGAGGCATTGCTATTTTTGACTAGTGATTCAGTAGGCCTCAGGCAATCTTCCCTCAAAGGGGAGCCCAATCTGGGCTTAACCAATTCCACACATACACACTTTGTAGTACCCTTTCCGGACAGAGTGAAGTGGGGACAATCAAGACCCAATCCCATCTATGGTTCCCATGTGTGATTTACGGATGGTTCCAAAACAAACACTGGTGTTGGAGCTGGGGTCTACGGGGAAAACCCTAAAAAGAAATCGTTTAGTAGCATGGGCCAAGAGAACTCCGTTTTCGAGGCAGAGATCCATGCCATAGAACTATGCCTTAGGGAAGAACTAGGATGTGTCACCATTAACCCTCCGTTGTGCACCGATTTTAAACCCTTCCGTTGTGCGCCATGATCTGTGCAGACCCCTATACATTTACATGCAGTTGTAGGTAAATATGAGGGACATTAAAACGTTCATATGTGCAAGCAGGTATACTTTTCCTATTTCCTACCTATCTCACTTGTTTTGGAACATGTTCAACTACCTCTATCTCTAATATTTGTAGTCAATATTGAAATGTTTATTGCACTTCCGAAAAATGATTCAATTGCCAAACGAGTTGAAAACTGTGAGTTGATCTTTGGGTTGTTCATGCGATTTTCAATATTGGGCAAAACTAATGACTTTGCTTATGTATTCAAGAAAGTTCGTCTGGCATCACTTCCATTGAGTCGATCGGTTTGTTTACAGACGATAAATGAAGCTAAAGCCATCACATCCAAAATATTGCAAAACAATGCAACAATGTCCATCGTCCAGTCGGTCGTTTTGTTGGAAAATGTGTAACCATTTGGTCCATACAATCGACATCGGCTTTATTTGGGTTATAATACAAAATTGCTTCTGGTTTCTTTGCTTTGCCTTTACAACATTTTGTATAAAGACCGGTGGAAAGTAAATTAACGTTATTGCAATTGCTTGCAAGTTGTATCCATATATTTTCCCCTCGGCTTACCTCACGTTCTTCATTCATAAAATCCCAATATCCCGAATAGGAGCAGCTTTTTCGATTCATTGTCGAAATTTACGAGAACGACCATTATCAAGAGGGTCAATCTATTGGGATGTTGTAGAAACTTTGATTACGACATTGATTTTATTGAAAATCCTAGATTCAAAATCATACCTGCACGAAAATACCGTAAGCTGTGAATGATGCAGTCAAAAAGGAGTCATCAAAAGTGTCACTGAACCAATACCAGCAGCCAGCCCAATGATGATGGTCAACAAGGGCAAGCTAAGGGTTTGTGTGGATCCGTCGCCATTTCCAAATGAAAACAGTTGAAGAAATTGCTGCCAAAACAAGTGGTAGTAAATTTTTCACGCAATTGGATTGTAAAACAAGATTCTGGCAAATAAAGGTAACTGACCGAACCTCTAAATATCTAACTTTTTTTACGCCATAGGTCAGATTTAGCTATCTTCGACTTCTGTGTGTATTATTGTCAGCATCTGAAGTATTTAGCCATGTCATGAATGAGACACTGGAAGGCATTGATGGTTGTGAAGTGGCAATGGACGATATCTTCATTTTTGCTGAAAGAAAGAAACTTCGAGAACGAACGGAAAGAGTGTTGCAACGAATAAGAGATACAGGTTTCACGTTAAATAAGAAAAATGGAATTCGAAAGGAATTTGGTAAAATTTCTGGGACACATCTTCAAACAAGACGGAATTGCTGCTGATGATGAAAAAATAAAAGCAATTTACCAGCTCAAACAGCTTACGAATGTTACAGAATTGCAACGGCTGTTGGGTATGGTAAACTACCTTGGTAAGTTCATTAATAACTTATCAGAACTGAGTTATCTTGCTACACAAGGAGGTAGCTTGGAGATGGGAAGATGATCAGGAAAAGGCGTTCAACAACATTAAAAGAGCAATGATAACGACACCTGTCTTAGCTTATAATGATGTAAAAAAATCAGTAACCAAAAAGGCAGATCAGTAGCGCTTGCAACACGAGCATTCATTGAGGCGTAACAAAAGCAACCTCAAATCTTCAAAGAAGCATCGGCAATTCGTATGGGTTGCACAAAGTTTCACGAATATGTTTATGGAAAAGAACTTGCAATTGAATCAGATCATAAGTCTCTTGAGCCAATATACAAAAATCCCATGCAAAATGCGCCAATCAGATTACAAGGTATTTTGTATGATGTACTATAGTACTCCCCAACAATCAAATATGTTAAGGGCACGCATATACCCATAGCTAACACATTGAATCGGGAATGTATAACTGAAGATGTCGAAGTAAATTTGATTTTTGCGATTGCAGATACTCTTATGAGCAAATTCGTCAAAGAAACAGCTTCAGATGTTGAGTTGCTTTTTTGTCGTTGATGTGACAAAAGCGTGCGTCTGGTGGTTCGTACCTCGTCAATGTAGAACGTTTGTATCCCTGTACTTTAGAGTGTTGACAGTTTATGCAACTCTGCACAAATTGAGTAGTGTCACTTTTGATGCCATGCCAAACAAATTTGCGCTACATTGTGACTCAAGACAGTAACTTTATTGATGAAAAGATTGTGTAGCATTGCATAATCCGAAAATATAAATTTTAATTGAAATAAGCCAAAATTTTGTAGGGGCTGTCTTCGGGATAACGAACGAGAAACACAGAAGTTCTTGATCTAATTTATGTACAAAAGGGGACAGACGGCAAACGTAAACACAACAACAACAACTAGACTCGTCAAAGAAACCAAAAGCAATAAACAGACAAACTGACAGACTTTAAGATGATCTCTCTCTGTCTGTTTTTTAAGAAGTTTCACTTCTAACACATGTACGATGGCACACGCAGAATTTTTTTTTTTTTTTGTTATGCGAACAAGAAGGGAAAAGTTTTTGAAAGATAGTCATGGCCCGTGCCATAAGTCTTGTCGGATTTCTACCGACTAAAAAGCCCCCTTTTTTACCCCTACGGAACTACCAAAGATTTTGGCCGATTGTCTTAATTTGCGTAAACTTAAGGAAATTTACTTTATGAAGTTTAATGTCTTTCCAGCTTTGGAACAAGTTGTGTGTGGTGCATGAGAAATTTGTATTATTGTGATGTGATACAATTTGTAGTTTACTAATTTAATATCAAAACTTTCGACACATTTTTGTGGTTGATACTCATAACAATGAACTGAACTGTGCGAATTGCAGTAAATCAAAAAATAGAGAAATCAATACAACAAAAAAAAAAAAAAAAAAAAAATGCTAATTGTAAATGTCAAATTAAAAATGTAAACTAATGGATTAACTTCGATCTAGATTCAATGCATCAATATATCAATATTTTATTTTAATAAATAAAATGAAAAAATAATCATGATGAAATAGAAACAGCAATAAACCAAGATGAAATGAGGATTCATGATGAATGATGAGTAAGGTTTAGAGGGATATGGCAGGCAAGAAACTGTATTATTCAGAAATGATATTTGCACTCTTACTCAGTGAAGTATTATTACAATATAATTTTGTCATCAAGGTTATAACAGACAGAAGGAGACATCGGAGACCATATAAAGTATATATATTCTTTATTAGCTCGATGGTAGCTCCCATGCAAACCCCCATTAAATTCAGGTTCTCATTAGAAAAACATTTTCTTTTTTACCACTATCGAGCTGAAATTTAGACAATATAAGTTTCTAACCAATGTCCACCAATCAAGACCATAGAGTGACTGGATCGTATAGCTCCCATACAATCTCCATTTCAAATTTATGTTCTTATTAAAAAAATCTTTGGTTTTTGTGTGATCGAACTAAAATATTCATCAACCGTGTAAATTTCAAGACCCTAGGAAAATGGGGTCATAAAGCCCCCTTACAAATATTTCGGTCTCAGTGTTGAAATGATGTATGTGTACTGAAATATTTATGTATGCTCAATGTATGCAAAAACGTTTTCTAGGGATGCGTGAAGAGTATACCAACTTCGTCATAGCCGAAGTTAACCTTCAATTTGCTTGTTTTTATTGTCAGTTCGTGTATCAATAAACCCTTAATTCGTGTATAATCTAAAAGAATAGAACGGAGAGACATAACATTTAGTACTCACCAAGAAAATATACTTATAAACCAAAGTTCAGGTTTGTAGCTCTCGCGTTATGTATATATAAAATAATGAGACTAATGCATACAAACAGCATAAAGACTCTGAGAATAACAGTGAATCCATGTTTCGTGGCCAGTCACGAAACGACGCAAGAACTCCGCCGGATTGCACTTAAACAGCTCCAAACACACCGAATCACCGAACGATATTGCTCTGTTTACATTTTTGTAAAACTGATCGATACGCTCGCTTCCAAAGGCAATCAAAACAAAATTAATGAAGGGAATTGACTGAAACTTTGACAGCAGACTACTAAAAGAATGTACTGCACGATGGTAATACTAAGTGCTTTTTATTGACCCTCGTACAATTAAACTCGAAGAAACTTGATCCGCATTATCTAACGACTTTCATTATTAAATGTTACACTTTGAATTCCACGCTGAATGGGTAAGTACTATAAGTAAATAAGTAAGGAATACAGCACAGCGGGGCAGGAAATTCACTTGGTGCTGTTTACTATTTAAACACACATATAAGGAGAGGCCGACACGCACAATTGCATACAAATACACATGTACACCTATAGATGCTTATGTGTTCCGATGGTTAAGAAGCCAACAGAAATTATTAACATAAAAAGTTCCCACAGTTTTCTTACTTGTATATTTCATATAATCGTCCATTTGTAAATCGACTTAATTTTTTCTTCTACGTTTTAATCATTAACCTATCCCTCAAAGTAACCCCCTTATAATGTGCATAAATTTAATATATAATATTAAGGAAGGGTGACGTCAAAAACATGCAAAACGTTGGGAACTTGTTGAATTTTTATGATCGCCTAAATGCACCACTGACTTTGTCAATATTAATTTTTCCTAAGTGGAATTCGTTTAATTACTTTCTTAGGGTTACCTCTACTTTTTTTTTTATAAGTATGTATTTGCTTTAAACAATTAACTTCGAAAACATATGCAGGGTACTAAGGTTTACTTCACTCTCGGGGTCCGACTATTACTGCATTTATGTGACAGGTACTGCGTTTCACCGAATGGCGCCCTTGTTAGTGTTTATTGTAACTTCATTGTGCCGTTATTGAGAGCGCATTGCCGTTTGTTTACAAGTGCGGAGTTGTCATATGCATTATATATAATGTGGCAACTTAACTGTTTGGTTTAGAAGAGTTGTCATATGCAAAAAATATAATGTGGTTTTATCATCAAAATAATTTATTCTTAAAAAAATTACAACGTATTAAATAAAACATAAATGTTTAAAGCCCATGCATAATTCACAAAACCATTAAAAAGATAAAGGAAAATATTTGACCCACATGGTAACTCTGCATGCAGCATTTTGCGTGCGTTTTAAGAAACAGTAATAGCATAAGCGTATGTGCTACATTTCATAGCGCATCAAAAAATACTTATAAAGAACGTTATCTTCGACTATTCGACTATAAGATGAAATACTCTACACGGGATTTGTATGGCAGGTACCCTTAGTGGTCCGATTCGACTGGTTCCGACAAATGTACTGCGCCTATCTTGGAAACTGATAGCGCCCAAGTTTCTGTTCGATAGGACAATAAACAAAAAGTTTTTCTAATAAGAACATTAATTCAAATGGGTGGTTTGTATTGGAGGTACCCCCTAGTGATCCGATTCCGGTGGTTTCGACAAATGTACTGCGTATGGTAAAAAGGAAGATTCGTGCAAAATTGGAGCTCTCTAGTTCAGAAACTGAGAGACTAGTTTGCAAACATACAGACGAACAGACGGACATGGCTTAATTAATTTGTTTAATCGAGCTGATCAATAATATATACACTTTATGTGGTCTCTTTTGTCTTCACATGCCTGTTACATACTTCATAAAATAAGGTCGGGTTTAAAATGCGAGTTTCGTAAGCAAACTTCGTGTATGAAGAGCGCATTATTCAAGAGTTTATGCATGCGTTTTTAGTCTTTGGGTCAAACGCTGTAGCTGTCGTATAAACGCAGTTTATGACACAAATTCACTAAAATTATATTTATCATTAACAATTCGTTCATATTGATTATACTATTATTACACTTTGATTAAAAACCATCAATTTTTTTTTTAATAATTGATAATAAGTATGTCTTTATTTTCTTTACTTTCGTCCCATACAACCCGCTAAAATCTGTTAATTTAGCCTGAAAACATTTTGAAAGGTTACACACCTTACACAACAATATTCGGTTATAAACTAAAGCAAAGCAAGAACGATAAAACATAACTAACAAATCAGAAAAGAAAAACAATAACAGCAACAACAACAACCAACAGCATTTTTTGTGTGCCAAATAAAGTAAGCAATTAATTGCGCGAATTTCTCTCTGAAACTCAATTCCGATTTTGTACACATATAACATACATATGTACATATATACGAGCATATACTTAAGTATTTATTGTTAAAGTTGTTCTTGTTGTCGTCGTTGTAAATGTTCTTGTTAAAGACATTGGTTGGTTACTTTTGTGTTTGGTTTTCTTGGTTATCGTGCGCTGCTTTCGGGATTTAGTTGTGGCTTGAGTAGTAGCAATCAGCACTTAATACAATTTCATAAGTGGGTTCAACCGATACATGGGATACAATGCATTTTCGATTTAAAAGAGATTATCTTTTTTAACGAAATATGTAGAACATTAAAATATCTCATGCATATTTTCTTTTGATGAAAATTTTGCTTTATAGATTTGGGGTTGTGGATATTGAAGAGCAGCAATGTATACTGAAAATTTTAACCCGTGCTCACAGGGATAAGGAAATGGTTAGATGAAAAAAATTTTGAAGAAGCTTTTACGTATACTAAGGGTACCCGCGGCCGACACAATCGGCCGCATTAAAAAAAAAAAACATTTGTTTTTTAAATGCTAATAACTTCTCTGTAAAAAAATTTCTTTGTAAAAACTCTACTATCACGTAATAAATGGCCCTGATCTGATGTCTCAGAAATATAAAATCGCAATCCATTGAATGATCGAACTCTACTGGCGGCAACATCCAATAACAAAATTCGAACTTTTTGTAACGTTTGACTTTAGGATTTATTTATAGTCATCGTAAAAGCTGGAATGACTGGATATAGAGTTCTTTGAAATTTGAACGGTAAAAAAGTTCCGGAATAAGTCAAATGAATATGGAGAATTAAAATTCGAATATTACGCGCTACACCTGTTAACACCTCGCAATCTATTGAGTTTCTCTCCAGGCTTTTGTTTTAAGATTTCTTACTTTATAAATGAACAATCATAATTTTTTGGAACCAAAAACTAAATTCAAAATATCAGTAGATAAAATAGTTACCGGAATATTTCCAAATATATCATTGATGATGTTTACAGGATCACAAATTAAATTATTCGGTATTTCAACGATATCCGAACCGAACTGAGGAAAAGCTTCCATTTCACCGTTACCAAGTGATATAAGAAACTGAACAAATTGAATTTCATATTTTGAGTTAAAATGACATGATGAAAGTTTCGAAATTCAGAACACGATGTAATTCAATTTTCTATGAGGGTAACACGTGAACAACTGGCAGGATTTATGTAAAATCACCGCATAACAAAATTGTTTTTGCCCCAAATAATTTGTCTCTATTCTCTTCCGAACTCAAGTATCTCAGCAATCTATCAATTAATTTCATAGCATAAAGATGACACATTGAAATTTCATCGATTGTAATCAGTGACGCAGAATTGAGGAATCTACCTTGACTACTGTTAGGAGTGATAGTCGGAACTGAATTTTCTAATAATGGAATTGGTAATTTGAACACATTGCGTTCAAAGAGTAGAAGAGATATCGCTGAAAGCTGTGGGTATACAATGAAAGATTTAATGAATTTAATTAACGAATGCTTGCTGCTTGGACATAACTTTTCCCACAACATGCGTGAAACAAAATTCATTGCTACCAGTATCATGATTCAAAACTTCTCGTAAACCACTATCTATAATATTACGTTGTTCATCATTAGCGCTATTAAACATATCTTCAAAAATATTTTCTTCTTCAACGCGGTTAGCACTATCATTGAAAACAGAATCAACAGGAAAATAAACAGGGATTGGAAGACCAAGTTCTTGACATGAAGTATTATGAGTCTGTAGAATATCATCGATTATAAGAAGAGTTCGAATATAAACTTATTACATTTTCATAATAATAAATAAATAAAAATTAATAAATCGATAATTGAATTAATATAAATTAGAGTGAAACACTTTAAGTATGAACTTTCCTGCTACAAACATAAATACCTGAATAGCCTAGTGGATAAAGAGCCGGCTCGGCCGATGACTCTAAACAACAGATAGTGGGCCCCTCCTTCAGGATAACAATTTTTTTTTTGTATATTGACTAAGATAAAATTATTAAAGTTTAATGATAAAGATTTGTAACTTGAAAAATTGTAAGGGGAGGAATATAGGAGCATGAAAGAATGAAATAGTCAAAGCAAACATAAGTTAAGGTGAATGTGTGAGTTTGTGTATTGGCAAGCATCGATTGCTTGTGATGATGTGCGGGTGAGAGAGAAAGAGAGAGAAGAATCAATACGATACAATATGAAATAAAATATTATTGAAACTCCTTGATTTGCGAGCAAGATGAAATGAGCGCACGTGCAGTGTCCTAATATCATTCGATTGTATTATATTTAGGAAATCATGAAGTGGAGCAGTCTAACAAATGAATCATAAAGGCACCTAGACACGGTACTTCCCCTATTGGTCCGATTTTGATTTCAACAAATGTACCGCGCCTATATCGGAAACTTATAATTTCTAAATTTCAGTTCAATAGGCAAACAAAAAAAAAAAGATTTTGAATAAAAGACCTGAATTTTAATGGGCGTTTGTATGGGAGGTACCCCTCCAGTTGACCGATTTTGTTGATTCCAAAAGATGTATAGCCTATATCAAAAACTTATAGTGTCTAAATCTCAGGTCGATAGGACAAAAACCAAAAAAGGTTTTCTAATAAGAACCTCAATTTTAATGAGGGTTTTGTATGGGAGGTAACCTCCCTAGTGGTCTGATAAAACTGAAATTTCGACAATATAAGTTGATGTATATCTACTACCCATCCAAATTTCAAGATCATGGGATTATTGGATCGTATAGCTGCCATACAAACGAAAATGTTTCTTGTATGAGGACCTCTTTATTGGCTAAGCCATGTCCGTCTGTCCATCTGTCCGTCTGTATGTAATCAAACTAGGCCCTCAGTTTTTGAGGTAGAGAGCTCAAATTTTGCACGAAATTTTGTTTTATAATACGTAGTTCATATGTCGAAACCAGCCGAATCGTCCCTCTATGGGGTACTTCCCATGCAAACACACATTAAAATTCATGTTTACATTAGAAAAACTTTTTTGGTTTTTGTCCTATCGAACTGAAACTTGGACACTACAGTTTCCAAGACAGGCGCAGTACATTTGTCGGAACCAGCCCAATTGGACCAGTAGGGGGTGTCTCCCAAACCACCCATGTTCTTTTTAGAATTTTTTTTTTTTTTAAGCCTATTGATCTAAAATTTAGATACTATTAGTTTCTGATCAATATCCATAAAATGCGTTAATTTCAAGGCCCTAGAGTTACTGGTTCGTATAGCTCCCTTACAAACCCAAACCCAAATTTAAGTTTTTAATTAATAAAACTTTTTTGTTTTTTGTGATATAGAACTGACATTTGAACTGTACAAGTGTGTGATCCATATTGAACAACCGTGTAGATTTCAAGACCCTAGGATTACTGGATCGTAAAGCTCCAATACAAATATTTCGGTCTCAGAAATGCTCTATGTGTACTGATTATACCCTTAACATAAGTCAAATCAATAATTAAATATTTCTGAATGCTCTATCACAGAGCGTTGGTAAAAACATTTTCTAGGAGGTGCGTGAAGAGAATATCAACTTCGGCATAGTCGAAGTTAAACTTATAACTTGTTTATACTCAAGATAACTTCCTTTTGCATTTACTAGTTACATACTTTAATTATAGGTGCTTAAGTTTCATCTATTAAATATTTCTAGTTTCTCATTGCATTGAATGAGCAGCTTGAAACAATATACGAAACACCTGTATACAGCAAGAACATACAGTTATTATGAGTTATAATGAAAAGGAATGAAATTATTATTTCCAGTAAAAAAAAAAATTATCGAGCCAACGAATCTGCTTTCGTTATAAGTAGTTTGAACCAAGCGATGGGTACTGTAAGCGGGATGCTTTTGCGCCTGTGCATGGAAATTCAATTGAAAAAACGACAAATTGCTTGACTTGAACACCATCATATTTGATTCTTGACTGCGACAGCAATGTGGAAAGATAGACAGACGCCCACTTGTGGCATGCAAGCAATTTACACCGCAAATCTTTCAAGTGTGACGGTTAATTTGAATTTGAACTGCTTTAAGTTCTTTCTTGTTGATGGTTTTTCTTGTTTGTACGGACGATGAAAAGAACTCGCCAAGCAAAACACCCCATCTACTCTGCTCAATTTTGTATTCTTCTTCAGTGACCCCAGTGTTCAATTAACTCATTTTAATGTGTGCAGATGACCATCATCACCACTTTTGCCGCCTACGTTGCATCTGCTTCTAAATTAACGATAATCATAACAACAGTAATAGTTTCTTGACCCTAACCTACACTTAAACGCTTTTTGGTTATGTCAAGGCGTGGCAACACGCTTAGCGCTTCGAATCTCTTATTCCCTCTTATCTGTCTTTTCAACTTTATTGTTCTTGTTGGATCTATGCATTTCTTCTTCATTGCTAGATTCTTTCAAGCAGCCAAGCGGAAGTTGAATTATTTTGAACGTTGCCGTCGTCTTCACTTCTGTTTTGCAACATGCCATTGTTTTTTGCTTTTTTCACAATGGTTTTCGTTGTTGTTTTCAACTAATTTATTTTTAAAGGTAACAACAATCCAGATAAACGCAACTAAAAGATTCGCACAATAAAAAATAAAGAAGGAAAAGTTTAGGGAATTTTATTTGACGAAATTTTTTAAGCTATAATTTGTTTGTTTCAAATTTGTTCAAGCATAATTTTTTCAGTTTTTGTACAATTCACTTTCAGTTGCAATGAATAATCACCAAAGTCTGTTGGTTGTAATTCAATCAAAAAAATGCTAGAGGTAACATCTGAGTGTGTATTGATATTCAAAGGAGATCCTTTCTTTTTTATTCTGAAATATGATATTTTCAACAAAATTATTTTATGTACAAACCAATTTTTTTTAGCTGCACTTACCAAGAAATAGTAGTATTTTTATTCATGTCATAAATATATGCATCCGAAATACTTATAGTAGCAGAATGCATTGAACATATAAAATTATTTTTCAAACGAAAGAACGATACAAATGTACAAACTTGGTGAAAACAATCAAAGTATTTCTATAATACTGACTGGCTCGTTGGCCCAGAGGTTAGTGCGCTGGCTGACATCCCAAGAGTCGCGGGTTCGATTCCCGCTCAAGGCAAGTCTGGTCCTGCACTTTTCTAATTTCCTCTTTTCCTTCTTAACTTTCCCCTGAGCTGAAGGCCTCTGTCGCTATTGCTCATAATAAATACTAGGTTATAATTTATAATCATAATCTTAGTTCTAATAAATAAATAAATAAATAATTTCTATAATACATAGAACAAGTTTTTGTTAATAGTTGTGCATGCATCCATTAAGAACACTCATTTGTTAATAGCAGCAGTACGTGCAGATTTTTAGTCTGTCTTTATTTCTGACTTATCATGAAGCAATTGTGATTTTCAATAACATCGCTTACGTTGACTCATTACAAAGGTATTAACATAATTTTCACACCTCAATATTTGTATATGGTATATTGAGTGGATTAAGTTTCAAACGGATTTGAATAAATGATTTTAATTATATGTAGTAGTAACAGCAGTTTTGAAGTGCATTCTATATGGGAAGTACCTAGTTATCGGAGAACTCTGAATTTGACATACCAACTGTGTCTCTACATTATATTGTATGCCCTTATTACAGTAGAGTATGAGCTGCTTCAATATGTAAGCAGATCAGAGGTGGTCAACAACAACGGGGAAAATAACGAAATTGAAGGGTCGTAAAATAAAAATGACTTTTGTGCTGCTTATTCAGTGGACGTCACTTTGCAAGGACACTCAGTAGCAGCAAAAAAGGGAGTTGCAAGAACTATTTCCATATACTGCAAATTGTTCTAAATCATGTATTTTCTACGAATTTTACGTTTGAAATTAGCACAACTTGCGAGTTATATTTTTGCGTATGCAATATAGTTTGCAAGAGAGAGTGTATATCGCTTGATGTCGAAGGGATTTACTCCTTTTCAATTAAACACACACAAGTTGTTGGGACACATTTATAATATTTCCTTTTATTGTATTACAGTAAAAATTTGATTGATACAAAGGTATTATTATCTTCAATTATAAAATTGATTGGTACAAAGTTATTATGTCTTTATGTATAAAGTAGGTTGTTACAAAGATTTTATATAATTTTGTTGCATAGATCACAACCGCTTTATACGAGCTCACTAACAAAAACTAACTCCTTCTGATGCGTTTATAGGGATCCTTTGCAGCGACGCAGAAAGAGACACAGACAGGCCTCGTTCTGACTCTGACAATTGTTACTTTTTAGGTTTAATTTGTTTTGTGTTACTATAAACAAACTGTCAAATGCACAGTTTGTTTAGTTACACACAAAAGATCTTTTTGTTACTTGCGCGCAACGTTCCATGTATATATAATCAAAACAACAGCTGTTATCCAATAAGCGAAACAACAATAGGGATATATGAAAACGTCTTTAAAGCAAGCAACTTTTTCAGCAGTCTACAAAGGGCGTCATATTCGAAAACTTAAGCATAGCATGCGTAAATATCAACGAATCTATTGGTGACATAACTTAATTGTTTCTCCTATACAATAATTTACAAGAATGCTATACTCATTTTGTTATCGTCCTTTTTCATGAAAATTTGTTCACAGTTTTTAACTAAGATCAGCCCATGTCCAAGTTACTCGATTCAATGAACCTTCAAGTCGAATTCAATATTTCAGTCATAGTTCAATTTTGCCTCATTTTAAACTATTTAAGGGCAGGAATGAGTTTAAACTATTTAAGGACAGGAATGAGTTTAAATAGTTTAAAGTTGTAACCATTTAACTAAATCATTCTAAACCTTTCAGGTACGTCACGCGAAATTACTGACTACCACGACATGAAAGGAGATTGAGTAGAGAGTGCGAATAGAGAAGACAAAATTAAAAAAAGTATTATAAATACTTTTACCTTACAACAACAACAGAAAAACGGCAATTCAAGTGAAATTATATTGTATAAGGCACATATAAATGTGAACAAAAGTCGCTCAATCCCATTCTTCTTTCTATTTCTTAACTGTGAGAGCGGTGATGATAATTCATATAATAAATAGAACCCGATAACGTTTTTCTTGCACTATATTTTTATACTCTTCACGGAAGTGAATAGTGTTATAAATTTGTCATGAAGTTTGTTGCATGTAGAAGGAGACAAAAAAAAAAACCACAAAAAGTATATATATTCTTGATCAGCTCGATTAGACGGATTGATTAAGCCATGTCCGTCTGTATGTATGCAAACTAGTCCCTATGTTTTTGAGCTAGAGAGCGGAAATTTTGCACGAACCTTTCTTTCTACCATACGCAGTACATTTGTTGGAACCAGCCGGATCGGACCACTAAGGAGGGTACCTCCTATACAAATCCCGTGAAGAGTATTTCATCTTCGGCATAGTCGAAGATAACCTTCTTTCCAGTTTATTTTACTGCCTTGTTGTGCTTCTATTCCATTTTCTTATTTTTCTTTTTTGGAATAATTTCCGATTTAAAAAAAAAAAATTTTTATTCAGATTCAATCGTACGTATATCAATATACATTTTCATTTGGGGTCAAGAAAAATCCATTTGTAGTCAGCGAATTTAAATAAATAAGTGAATTCTTCATATTCTTGTTGTTTTAAAGGTGGCATGCTGAAAAAACCGGCTAAGTGCGATTCATACTGAACGCGCCTACTTTGCGGGTGAATTGGAGGTTGCTTTTTCGATGTTAGAGTCGAGAAAGTCAACTGGTATGGATGGATTGACCGGAGAGATGTGCAAAAGCATCATTAAGTCCATTCCTGAGTACATGAATGTGTTATATGGGAAGTGTGTATCGGTTGGGTATTTTCCCAATGCGTGGAAGTGTGCTAAGGTGATAGTGCTTCTGAAGTCACCTTATAGAATTAGGAGTAATCCTCGTTCTTTTCGGGGTCGGTACTTGGTTAAGTGCTGCTCATTTTGATTGGGGGACAATCGCGTTTGGAAATTGAGCGCAAGGGCCAGGAGTCTATGCTTTTTTTTTCTGAATGGAGCAGTAGTGTTGGTGTCAGTGTGGCGGTGGATAAGACTGTGACAATGTTGCTTAAGGGCAAATTGGCACCAAGTCGGAGACCTATCGTCTGGCTTGATTCCGGCAGCCTTCGGTATGTAACCGAGGTGAAATACCTTGGTATAACTGTGGGTGAGAGAATGAATTTCATTCCTCATATTGCTCGTCTTAAAGACCGGTTGTTTGGTGTAGTTTGAAAAGTGCGCCGTATTTTGCTGAGTGAATGGGGTCTCAGTATGTGTGCTGTTCGTACCATATATGGAGGTCTGTTTGTTGCTTGTGCAGCATATGGATCTTCGGTACGGTACAAAAAGGCATCGTCTGTTGTAGGCAGAAAGAAAATGTTATCATGCCAGAGGATTATGATATTAGGATATTTGCAAGTATGTCGCACTGTCTCCACAGAGGCTTTGCAGATTTTGCTTGGTGTGCTTCCTCTTGATCTGGAGGTCACTTGACTTCACGATCAGGAGAGGATTACCATTGCTGCAGAATGAATGGTTATATGGGATGGATGTGGAGAGCTTAAGTCGTAATGTGTGTAAGAGAATGTTGAAAGAGTGTATCCTGTCTGACTGGCAAATAAGATTGGACAGTTCTGTGTGTGGGCGGGTAACATACAGGTTCATTCAGGATGTCACGTTTGTTGGCGGTCGACCGGACTTTGGTTTTAACCTATGGCTCGGATTCCTGTTGACTGGTCATGATTCCCTTAATGATTTTTTGTATTCAAAATTGGAGAGGGTTTTGATTTTAGTGAGGTGCTCTCCAATAGGGATAGAGTTAGGAGATTAAATGGGTTTGCACGTGCAGTGTTTTTAAGATGTCGTCCGATTGTAGCCTGAGACTGTCCTTTATGTGTGTGTGTGAATGTGGGTTGGGATAGTGTTCCGTCCTGGGTAACCAGTCCCTGAGCTTCATGGAGCTCTACTGGTAGTAACTTGGTTACGCTGCCTGACCAGAGGTATTTTCTGGTACCACGGGCGTCTGGCTTGTAGCGGTCTCAGCCTACTACCCTTTCGCCTAAAGTCCTTATGACAGTGTGAACATATGCTCGCCTGCTCTCGATCATATAATTGCTGCCAAATTGGCTCAAGAGGTAGGAGAGCTATGTTCAAATTTGGGCCACCAACCCATGAACTTTTTGGAGTTCGAATTGGTAGTACCTCGGGTATGAAGTCTGACCAGAGGTTATTTTCTGATACCACGGGTGGTCAGGAGTTCTGGCTAGCGGGTACGGCCCCCTTGTGGGAGTATCGTGGTGGCTGTGGTTTAATACACAAATGTGGATAGAGTAATTACTCGACGTGGAGTTGCGTTATACAACCTGTGATGCTGTGACCCAGAGCGCAGCAGAGGTTAAATATGGGCCTCGCTCCCCACCATGAGGGAGTCATATTTACCACAATAAATATGACTTAAATTTGGGACCTGCGGATATATATCCAAGGGGACGTTGATTGACGTTTATCAATCCATGTACTTGGCACCGTGTTCTTAAGTCTTCCTAGGCAGGTGAGCACGTTAATTATTATTCATTATATTTGATTTGGAATTAATTATAGTTTCATTGAAAATTGAAAAAAAAAAGGTATTTATCCTGGATCTGCAAAATTATGCTTCAAAAAAAGGTTTGTTAGGTGTCTTATTCAAGTGGCGCGGAGTGTATTTCGAATTTGGTCATGTTTGTCAGTTATTCTGTCGTATAGTTATGTTCTTATTCGAAAAACTTTTTATGTTTTCACTATTGAACAAAAGTTTAGACAAAATAATTTTTTTATATAGGCGGTATACATCTGTCAGAATTAACCAAATCGGATCACTAGGGGGAGTACCCCCTATCCTTAACAAAATCTGGTACGGAACCCTCCGTGTACGAGTATGACTCGATTTGGCCAATTTTTTATATTCTTTTGCTACATATATCCCCAACATGTGTTGTCATTTGTTCGAAAATAAGAGTTCACGTAGCGATTTAAAACGTACCTCTCGTCTCAATTCCTTGCATTCCCTACGGAGCCGCCAAAGCGTTGATTCATAGAAAGGGATCATAACATCAGTGAGGTACCATTAGTCGGTGGTCCAGAAGAAAGCCAAATTATTTGATGTATGGTATCAATTTCACCAATTGGTTCCATACTCTAACAGTCACATTTTCCCCCTTCTTTTGGAGTTCATAAGTCCACCTCTAAAGCGACGGTTGCAATATCATCCATTCATCCATTGGGTTTACAAATCTCTTGCTAAAGTAATATTGCATTATTCCGAACAGGTAGGAAGGTATCTCACGCCTGGCTGTTGATTTAACCATGCAGCCCCAACATGCAGTGCTAAAGGTATATATTCCTTACATCAAGGGCAGTATTTTTTCTCCACCTTGCTATCTCAAACCATTTACTTCTGCTGTACTTTTTTTTGAGTTTGAAGCCGATTTTGAGTTTGGACAGCTCGCTTGGCTCCTATGAGAACTGCTTCAATGCTGATAATTCGGTTAAAGATCTTCTCAGTGGTGCTTGAGCGGCACAGGGGTTTTTATGAATATGGTGGGGGCTGGCTTACTTTAGGGATAAGAACCAACGGCAGCTGGCTCGCTGATAAGACTATGTATCATCCTCTACGACTTTGTGTGGACGAAACATACTCAGCATGCCTTTGTCGGGATGTAGGAACCGTGTTTTTAATCCAGGGCATTACGATTTTGTAAACGCGGCTCCAAGGTGTACGCACTTCTATAATCTCACCAGAAGTTCGGTTTTCTTCCATCGTGTCTTGTTTTCCTAGGCATGGGGGCATCGATAATCCTTGGGAAACCCTGCATAAGCTATTGAGGTTGCTGGCTTGCATTACCATTCGCTTAACAAATATAATAATATCATTCATCCAAATTCTTAATACGAATTTCTGGACATATTTCAGCATTGGGATAAGAACCCGTTCCTGAGGCGATACAGAAATTTGTATTGGAACTCATCTTTGAGGTGGCGCTGATATTCCACGATCATTGAGAGTTGTCCCATTTTTTAGCTTTCGACCGGGATTAGTGTACCAAGTTACAATAGGAACAATAGGAACTGTGACAAGCTGACCAACTTCCGCCCTTCTCTAATCTAGTGCATCAACTGGCCGGTCTTCCTCTTTCTTAATCTGGGTCAGACTCGGATGATCAGGATGAATCTGAGAAGGGTAAGTAGGGCAGGCTGGTCACCCTTGGTAGAGATGAGTTGAAGAGACGGAAAGCAGCTGAGTGTAGAGCAGAATGAGTTGTGTTGAGCATGTTCTGTTCCATTTCATTATAATATATTCATCATTATGTTATTTCTTAAATTACTGTTTATGTGTACTATTGTTATTATTATTATTGCATTCAAATAAACTAATTTTACATACATACTACGAAAAACATTTTGCAGTGGCTTATTTTAAGTGTAAAGCAATTTTGGCTTCCATCGACGGCTTCAAGATGCCAAGATGCCCTGTGTTGGCGAATTCGGGAAGGCATTGATGCTACGTCGAACTGCTGTGTGGTAGGCAGGTTGAAATAATTTTGAGTGTGACTTAGCGCACCAGCCAAAAAGCGGAAGACCCTATTTAATTTTAGAGAGCGTTACCCGAAGTGCGTTGCTACGCCCCCTATGCGTTTATTGAGTGTTTCTTCTAAAAAGCTTTGATTTAAAATGTGTAATTAATAATTTACGTGAATGCACAATATATATTAATATATATGCTAATAACTTTAAGATTCATTTGTTCTTTAAAAAAAAAATTATTAAAATCGTTATTTCTAGTTGTGCTTCAAGGGATTTAATGTTTCATTATTAAATTTTACGTATACATATCTACAGATTTGCCAAATTTTACCCCATTTCTGAATATCAGATATAATTTTTTCAAATACATTGTTTAGTTTACTTAGATCTTGAATTTTGTTTACAATAACAGCGTCATCCGCGTACATAAAAATTTTGCTTTGTTTGTGGGTTAGAATTATTTTATAAAGTTGTTCGCAGGCGATTATACTTACTTGGGGATGGGGAATGCCATTATGTAACCTTCTGTAGTAAGAAAGCACATTGTTGGTCTTAGCTCGGAATGAACGATGGGTCATAAATGCCTTCACCAGGTGGAAGATATTTGAACCCACTCCCCATGACATGAGCTGTTGAAAAACAGTCGCCCATGCGATCAAATCGTTTTAGAAAATCGGTCGCTAATATGGTAACATGTTTTTCGGTCGAAACAGCGTCTGACACGAAATGTTGCAGGTGAAACAGGGAATCGTAATGTGCTTCGGTTTGAAACATATTTGATTATGGCTGATGAGGATGTTGTAGGTCATAAACCACATTAGGCGGACCGCCTCTCCCCTTGACGGAAGGTGGGTCTTGTTTGAGGGTGCGGTAAGATATTTGGGCTTGGCCGGGAATTTACGCTGTGGCTTTGTGTAACGCAAGTTCAAGTTCGGCTAGTGAAAACTCGTAATCATGCTGCATAGCTGAGAGAGTAAGCTTTTGAGAAGCATACACATGATCTGTGATTGATGGTTTATGTCCTGTATATTCTATATCGAAGTTATCATCCATTAAAAACTGAGTCCACTTTTTGAAAATTCATTAGCAATATCGAAGGGAGCGGTTAATAAGCCTTCAACGTCAAGAGCTGCGGAAACACCCGGACACCGGACAACGGGGCGTAGCAAAGCGCGGCGAGATCCTTTTCGAGCTTTATGCACTTTTTTATAATAAATTCTATCACGACCTTTCGCCTTCTGCGCTTAACATCATCGTCGTTTGCTGTCTTCGGGAATCGGATCACACAACATTTTAGATGACGTCGCTCATTGGTTCCCTTTCCTGACTGCTTCACTTTTCAATCACACCAGTTCAATTAAATGTCTCTAACCACAAATGACTGAATAGGCTTGCTGTTTTACAAACAAATTTCCCCATCGGGTTAATTGAAATATAATTATTTTAAGATTAATTTTTACTGCACTTTTTTATCATAAATAAATTAGTTTAATGTTTAATTTTACATACATAATATTAAACAGAAAATTTTTTTCTTTGCCTTTGTTTTTTCATATTATATTATATTTTTTTTTTTTTTGTTTTTACGATACAATATTGATTTTCAATAACACTTTGTAAAATAGTTTCATCTGGTGCTAAAAAATCAAACTTATATCCATTAATTTACGCAACCAATAACAACATATCAGATCTTAAAAAATACATTGTGACTTCTTTTCAAAACGAGGTCGAATCTATCTGGCATCTGAGTAATCCCCATTACAAATTTATTAACAAAAACAAAAAATCACTTAAACAGTACGGACATCTCTTTTTGGACCCATCCCTGAATCGTCAAGACATTTTTAAATTTACTAGACTTCGCCTTGGATACACCAAATTAACCAACAAACACCCCTAAGTAATATTTGCAATCACTCTAACCTAAAAGCCACACTGTCCGTCCATCATATCGTATCTGATTGCCCACACTTTAATTCTCACAGACTCCAACACTTCCCCTCCTCTGACCAAATACATTCCCTGACCAACCCAACCCACGACGACATCTAAATCCAAACTAATTCAGTTTTTGAAAGAATCTTAATTGTGTAATTAAATTTAAAAAAATAAAATATGTGTATAAATAAATAAGAAATTTAAAATAATAATAAAATTAATAAGATTTCTAGTTCTAGATATATAACTTGTCAATATAATAAGTTTCTATATAAAAAGTAAATTCTTAAACTTTTTAAATAAGTAGTAACTAGTAAGTAAGCTTAAGGCCATCGTAGCTATATTTTGCATTAGTTTGTATGTATTTTTAAGTGCACTCAAACTGTTTATAAATAAATAAATAAATATTTTCATCTGTGGGAGAAGCCATTATGACTACATCTATATCAACAATTATAAAATCATTCAACGTTGTATCCATTTTATATTCATTTTGACCATAAACTCTCCTAGATAACATTCCGTCAAATCATCATCTTTTCAAAGTTTGACAATATTGCTGGAGGGATGGATATTGCTCTCAACAATAGAATAACCCAGCTCCATACCATTATACATTGCTTTTTTTTTTTTTTGAAACTGTACTTTCCGTACTTGAAAATCATTCTTAGACCGGGTTTGATACTGAGAGGTTCATATACATAAAAAAAAAAAACGCAGTGTCTTCAAAATTACTTCGTTATAGAAAAGCTTTTTCTATTGCGCAATTCTTTATAGACAAGTTTGGCTGTCTATGTACCAGAAAAATCTTTAGACGACATGACCAAGAAGAGTGATTTCATTATTTAATTTTTTTGAAGTATACTTTCAGGCGTTATTTGAATATTTCACTTTTGTGAGAAACAATCACAAATTAAATATACGCTTCATCAGTTTTATCACTTTGGTCACGGTTTCCCCAATTTTATCATTTTGGTCATGGTTTGCCCAGTTAATATTTTGGCAATGGTGTATTACAACAAATTTCATATTGTTGGTGCAAAATTGTTTCTTTAAAAATTTTCGATAAAAATTTTCACATACATAACTATACGACAGAATAACTGACAAACATGACCAAATTCGAAATACACTCCGCGCCACTTGAATAAGACACCTAACAAACCTTTTTTTGAAGCATAATTTTGCAGATCCAGGATAAATACCTTTTTTTTTTCAATTTTCAATGAAACTATAATTAATTCCAAATCAAATATAATGAATAATATTTAACGTGCTCACCTGCCTAGGAAAACTTAAGAACACGGTGCCAAGTTCATGGATTGATAAACGTCAATCAACGTCCCCTTGGATATATATCCGCAGGTCCCAAATTTAAGTCATATTTATTGTGGTAAATATGACTCCCTCATGGTGGGGAGCGAGGCCCATATTTAACCTCTGCTGCGCTCTGGGTCACAGCATCACAGGTTGTATAACGCAACTCCACGTCGAGTAATTACTCTATCCACATTTGTGTATTAAACCGCAGCCACCACGATACTCCCACAATGGGGCCGTACCCGCTGGCCAGAACTCCTGACCACCCGTGGTATCAGAAAATAACCTCTGGTCAGACTTCATACCCGAGGTACTACCAATTCGAACTCCAAAAAGTTCATGGGTTGGTGGCCCAAATTTGAACATAGCTCTCCTACCTCTTGAGCCAATTTGGCAGCAATTATATGATCGAGAGCAGGCGAGCATATGTTCACACTGTCATAAGGACTTTTCCCCCTCCGGGAAATTCTTTTGGGTTTTATATCTTTATGTATATAACTCATATTCCTGGAGGGAACATTATTTTCATTTATAATTTGTGATCCAGGTTATCCTCTATAAATTGGTTTCTTGGCTGCTACATGAATGAAAACATAATGGGGCACCAACCCATGGACTTGTTGTGTAAATCCACAATTTTGCGGTGATTTTCGACGGTACAGTGGATACCCGTTTTCACCTATTTTTAGAGCAACGACCTTCTTGCAAACAGGGTGAGTTGTTGTTCAGAGCACCGCATGGTCCGTGCATCATGTGAGTCTTTATGATCTTACATAACGTACGATCTTCGTTTTTATCAGGAAACTCAGCAATTATTATGGTGTCGATATCATCAGGCCTAATTTTTTCTTCCAACCACAGTAGTATATGTCTTTATACCATGATGATGGCTGCTTTATACCACGATCTTGGGAATCGCAGCTTAATTATTACTTTATACTTTATCTTTTTTTATTTAGTTTTATATTTGTGACCCACATTGGGCTCCAATTATCAGTTTTTATTCTTTTTTAGTGTAGTTGTTAGAAATCTAATTATGTGATAAGCTTAATTACCTGCTTCTATAACAGACAGAAAGGAAAGAGATCGATTACTTCAATTTAGAGAACGATCAAGCAGAAAAGATTTTAGATTAACATTGATTTGGAGATGCAAACTTATTTTGCTTGTAAGGATTACTTCAACACTCCTTCTCAAGTTAAATATGTTTGCATTTACAAATTCTTATTATAAATTACATTGTTATATATAATCATATTATTCGATACGAGACGATTCAATTTAATTTAAACCTAATAATTTTACAAAGTCACAGTGCTTTTGTTTATATAAATATTTCGTTAAAACATCATCAACATTTTTTCAGTAGAAACATATTTTAATACAATATCATTACATTCAACTTTTTCTCTTATAAAATGATATTTTATGTCTATATGCTTGGTGCGTTTATGGTGAATAGGATTTCTTGCAATATGATGCGCGCTGATGTTGTCGCCAGAAATGGTCATTGGTTCTGCATTTGCCCATCCTATCTCGCTAACCAATCTTCGAATGTAGACTTCTTCTTTGGCTGCCGTGGATAAAGCAACATACTCTGCTTCAGTGCTGCTCAATGCGACGACACTTTGCTTTGATGAAGTCCACGAAAATGCACTACCACCACTTTGCCACACTTGCGGTACATCATTCTTATCGTCTCGTATCGAATTACAGGCGAAAAAGTTTCCAAGTAATTAACGCCGAATTGTTGCCCGCAGCCTTGAACAACTAGTCGAGATTTGAATCTCTCAATTTCTCCATCTTTGTCCCTTTTGATTCGGAAAACCCATTTTGAACCAATGGCATTTTGCCCTGGAGGTAATTCGCACAATGACTATGTGTCATTTGGAAGTAGAGCGTCGTATTCAATTTTCATTGATTGTTGCCAATCGTAAGCATGTTGGCCCTTCAATGCCTCTGTAACAGACTGCGAAGTCTCAACATCATCAAAATTATTTAGGTGGTTTAGCATGTTGAACTATTTCTTGGGTCTGGCGGGATGACCAGTTCGTATAATTTGTGGTCTACTACGCTCTCGTCATACTACATCATCACACTGAACGTCTTGCTTATATCTTCTGAATCGCTTGCGTCGACAAACTGCTCCTGTTCTTCGCTGGAGTCTTCTGCACATTCAAACTCTTCCTCCTCTTCGCCGGAGTCATGACTGGTATCTTCAACTAGTGCAACTACTTCAAGTTCAGGAGCTTAGTATGACTCAAGGTGAATAATATTTGTATTAAAGTATTCGTTTCTTTTTGAAAAAATGTCATTATCATGTTCAATCGTATTGAACTCACACTCAACAAATTTTACATCACGTCGCTCGACTACTGTTCGTTTCTCTGGATCATAAAGACGGTACGGTTTTGCTGCAATAGAGTATCCGACAAATATGTATTCCTTTCCTTTTGCCTGGAACTTGCATTTTGTTGCCTTATCCAGTGCAAAAGCTCGCGAACTCGTAAATGCTTTACCGACGGCTTGCGATTTTTCCACATCTCGAACGGTGTGCTACCTTGTAAAGCTATTGTTGGACATCTGTTACGTAGATAAGCCGCTGTTGCCACGGCCTCAGCCCACAACGACTCTTGAAGTTTTGCATGTATGAGTAAACTTTTTGGCATTTCTACCAGTGTACGATTGTCCCGTTCAGCTACTCCGTTTTGTTGAGGTGTGTATGGAACCGTTAACTGCCTTTTTATCCCGTACTTTGTCAAATATTCGGTGCAGTTGTGATTAACATACTCGGTGCCATTGTCACTTCGCAAAGTCTTTATTTTCTTATTAGTTTGGCATTCCACAAAACTTTTAAAAATCTTAATATACAATAAATTTTTCAAAAACTTCACTCTTGGCGTTCATAAAGAATATAAATAAATTTCTTCAATAATCATCAATAAAAGTCAAAAAATAACGATTGCCAGCTAAAAATTTTATGTTCATTGGTCCGGATACGTCGGTCAACTCAAGCACGCACTTTGTTAATCGTTCTGCTTTTTGGGGAAACGACAATGCACAAATTTTCGCTTTATTACAGGGGTAACAATTAATATTAAGTGGTATATTTTTAGCACTCATGCCCTGCACTAAGCCTTTTTTGCTCAACTCTTTTAGATTTTTCAAATTCAAATGTCCAAATCGGTTATGCCATATTGTTGCAGATGAAGAATCATTTAACAAATTAATTGTATTTGCTTTTAAACACGCAGTATACAAATATAAATTGTTCTCTTTCACTGCCCGTAACATCACTTGATTGTTTTTATTTCTTATCAGCACCTCTTTGTTTGCAAATGTGAAAAAATTATTCGTATAAAACATTTTGCAATTCTATCTTTACATTTTGTGCATTTATTTTCACTGTGCCAATACCACTTGATGTAACAAATTTGTCAGCCGCTAGCATAATTGTTGTTTCATTTTCACTGAACGACACAAATTTGTTTTTTTCACAGCACATATGCGATGTCGCACCACTGTCCCACTACTGTGCATTAAATAGTTACTTTGTTCTCTTTCTTCTTGTATTCTTTTCTTATTTCGACAATCACTTGCATTGTTCTTTACACTTGTTGTTTTATCTTTGACACCGCGCTGTCAGTCGCGACCGTTATGACTGTCCCGTTTTTGCTTTTCAAAACCTTTCTTCTAGATTCTCTTGCTCATCCCTTTTTTCCGCCGTGCGCATTCTTCAAGTAGTTTAACTTTTACGAATTCAAATGCAGGTAATTTTCACGTGTTTCTATTGCGATCACAAAATTTTAAAAATCTTTCGACAAGCTAGATAACAACATGATGACTTTTAGTTCCTCTATGAGTGTTACTTCCATTTCAGCCAACTTGTCGATTACTTCCGTGAAGGTATTTACATATTTCGCTACATTTTCGCCTTGTTGCATATGTAACCTTGTTAGTCTTTGATAAAGCTGAACCTTCCGTATCGGCCCCACGCTTTGATGTGCATCAACTGGGTTGGCTTGACATTTAATATGATACATGCTAATGCATTTTGACCAGCTCTGTCCCATTTTTCGGACTACTTTGGATTGGTTCTAATTTAATGTAGCTTCCACTTACGACATTCCATAGATCTGTTGTCATAAGCACGCTTCGCAAAGACATGCTCCAGACATCGTAGTTCTCATCGCCTAATTTATCAATTTGTAGTCCCACACTCATTTATTATTTTTTTTTTTTATGTCAGCCTGCCTGGGCCCAATACCTGTTAGAAATCTAATTATGTGATAAGCTTAATTACCTGGTTCTACGACAGACAGAAAGGAAAGAGATCGATCACTTCAACTTAGAGAACGATCAAGCAGAAAAGCTTTTAGATTAACATTGATTTAGAGTTGCAAATTTATTTTGCTTTTAACGATTACTTCAACAGTAGTACCTAATTTTATTCACTAATTTACATGCGTCTTGTTCTACCCTTTAAACAGAAATGATCTGCCTCGGCGACAAACTCATCTCAGTAGATCTTTCTCTCCAACACCTTCCTAACCCAGGCCGGCCGCTTAGCCAATCACGATCAGCCAAGTCGACATTCTAGTAAAACCAACAATCTAGTGCTAAGCTACAATCGATCAACAATGTAGTGTTGGTGAATGAGCAATATTATGTGCGAGTGGGATGCCACATATGGCAGGCAGACCTATTAGTGACAACTAATACAAATGATGGAATTTTTTGCTGCCCAACTAAAAATTTGTCAACAACACCTCGCTTCTAACAACGGGCGCCATAGCTGTTGGGTGTTTACTTTTTAGGTATCGGCTCAGGTTGCTTTGCGACTTACAACTTAAAATATTATTGTAATATTTGCATTTTGATTGCTATATTTTCTAATAAGACATTTTATAATTATTTAAGTGAAAACTTCTATTGTATGAGTGCGTTTACTCACTCATGTGCTACCCAACACTAATGTAGTACATATTTAATATACCATCGTTCATCATACATGGTAAAATTCGTACGCGAGAAGAAATGTACATTTATTTTATGTACTAACTGCAAATGCTTAATAGTAGTAATCTTACTCTTTCGAAACGATTAGGTGCGTATTGAATTTTGAGGTACATACATTATTGCTTATGGTACATAAAGAAATGAATATTATTACTATCTATACTGCAGACGGGAAATACGAGTAATACTTTTAATCACGTTAAATAAGTGAGTAAGTGAAGTACATACTTAAAATGTAAATTTTTTGTAATCATTGCACTATAGATACACTTACTAATCTTACACCGCATTTACATTGGAGTATGATTGGAATCATTCGTGATGCGGCCATTGATTCGAATCACATTCGACAACAACCACAAGGAAATTAACATCATTCAGGGGTTGTTATAAGGACCGGCAGGAACATTTGAAGTGGTTCTTATTTTATTGTTTGTTATATACACTGTAGCTTGGCTGTTTTTTGACGAGTTGGAAAGGTACATCCTTTACTGACATTCTGTCAAAATTTGATAACCAAAAGATAATTAGAAGCCAAGTTATTACCTTATAATTGACAGTGTCGGTCGAAAAATTAACTTCGAACAAAGAGCGAATATTAAGTTTTCTTTTAAACTTGATAAACATTTACTGAAATGTTTGAATTAATGTCACCATGCCCTTGTAAAGCACTTATATCAAAAATTTATAGTTTCTAAATTTAAAAAAAGCAAAAAAGTGTTTCTAATAAGAACTTTAATTTTAATGGGTGGTTTGTATGGGAGGTAACCTCCCTAGTACTCCCGCCAAATTGAAATTTCGAAAGTATAAGTTTCTAATGTATAACCACAAACGACCTAAATTTTAAGATAGTGGGATTACTGGATCTTATAGCTGCCATACAAACCAAAATATTTATTGGGGACCCTTTTAAATGTTAGAAAATATTTTAGTTTTAGTATTTGTTGCTGATGTCCGGATATTTTATACACATTTTTTGCTGCATATACTTGTTTATACGCGATTACAGCGAAGGTTAAATAAACACCAAAATGCGAGAATTTCGTATTAAGTGCGTGCAAAGCGTGATCAAAGGGGTATGTATGTAAGAATTAGGAATGCGCTCACATATATGTTCAACGTGGAACATGCCCTGTCACGGACGCAGACACGGCCGTACTCGAAAACATTTTATGCACAATTTAATGAAGACTTGGTCGTTGTATTGAGCGCGATTACATATGCACGCACTTAAACATTATTTACAGCTCTTCATTGTAATTGACGTTTGTAACAATATGCCTTTTCACTATGTTAAGCAATATCATATAAACAAAATATTGGATGCTTCTGTAAAATACTATTCCATTCCGTCTTATAGCAATTCAATCCAAATGGCTTCAACCTGAATTACTCTAGAGTTGCAGGTGCCATTTCGTTTCCTGTAATGTTTGCACTCACTCACAAACACGCAACCACAATGTGTTATTTTACAGTGTATTCATTGATGTTGTAATTGTAGTTACGTACAAACATACTTTGTTAGATTTCAATTCAATTAAAATGGCCAAAAATTAGCTCAATTTTTCGTTGATTATTCACACATTGTTACAAACCTACACACGCATACACATGTGCACATACGAACGTATGTACGTTTGAAATCATACCACATGGATACTTTATCTTTGCTTGTTTGCTTAATTGTTTTTGTTCCTCTACTTTTCATTGTTTGTTTTAGTCGTTACTGTTGTAACAATAGTCGTTTGTTAAGTAACTTCCAAAGTTGCTATTACAATTAATGTTTTACTCGTATTTTGTTTGGTAATTTGGCAATGGAAACATTAGTAACTGGTTCAACATTTCCAGTTTAGATCTTTGTTGAATTTGGGTAGATCATCTTTGTTATAATATATACTTGTACCGAATTAGTCGCTCTAATAATAATTTCCTTTCCATATCCTTTCTTTTAACTTATATAACATCTTGCATTTTGTAAAATGGATCACCGATTGGAATATTTTTCCATTTCTTAAAAAATTTTCCACGCAAACGTAATGTAGGATACATTTAAGTACGCGGCCACAAGCGCAACTGTGGCTTTTTTTTTTAAACGTGGACGAAACTTTAATCCATCGCAGAATTTTGGATGCACGCGGTCTCATTCAAATCCAATACCTTAAAAAAAAAATTATCGCCGACGGATATTATTCAGTGCTGTTTGGGTGATTTGACATTGTTATGAAGCATAACGACCGCATTTCGTGGAAAAAATAGTAATTTTCCACCATTACAATACACGTGAGTAATCGCCGTTGGAAAAATCCATAAATTAAGCTACGATCTGCTACCCTATTCAGCATACTTTTAAAAATTTAGCCTTCTGCAACTATTTCCTGTTTGAAAACAGGAAATTTAAAACAAAATGTTTTGCTATCTTTTTCTAAGGACTTTTTTATCTACCCACGTAATACAAAATATCTTATTCTATCCCTACTTATATATTCGCCCGGTTAAGAAATTGTTTAACTGTGCCATGGTTTCGAGTTTGTTTTTTCCAGTCTAAATAATTGATGCAGAGAATTAGTTGGATTTCAGCCAAACAATGTTTTAAAATCATTATATGGTCCCGCTTATGGTCCATATCATGGATCTATCGATAATTTCTTGGACAGCATTTTCATTTAATTTTCATTTCGATTATCACAAGTAAACGTACGACTTTGTCTAAATTCATTCAACAAATTGTAAATGATGGAGCAATTGTAAAATATAACTTGGCATTTTTTGGTTTAAAATTGGAAAAATAGGAAAACACAATCAAACTTCCATAGGCAATGAAATTTGCATACAAATAGATACAACAAATATGTTGTTCCGATGTAGTTACTGATTGTAATTAAAGCAACGAAGTGATGCAAACAAGCAAAAGAAGCAAAGGAAGCAAAGATGCTACGCATTAAGAAAGCGATAGACAAGAGAGAGAGGGAGAGGGTTGAAAGAATGAAGACGTATGGTAAGCTGTTGCTGTTTTGTAATTTTTCGAAATAATTTTGTGCTATGCGACCGCTCTCCTTACCACGCTCGACCAGTATACTGCGTTCATTTCGACGCAGCATCAACAACGTTTTTACTTATGGTACTTACACTTTTCATAACCATTACTCAAAATTATCAATATTCATTTTTATTCATAAAACTTGAGCTAAGATCGTATGTATAACAATAAGACTCATACAACAGAATCAAAAAGCGTAAACCGTCCCCCATCTTGGACAAGGGAAGCTTCAAAAAAGGGAAATTGGGTAATTCCCACAAATCAAAGGCTACTCCCACCCCAGAAAAAGTAGCAACCTCCACAAGCCGATTTTCATTACTCGCAAGTGAGAAGGAGAGTGAAGATCCAACTGATGCCGAAGTATCTCATGCAGAGATGTTAGCTGCGGAGATGGAGATTGACCTGAACGCTGAAAATGAAAAGAATGCACCTAGATTGCGAAAGCCGCCACCTATTACCACTGAGGGTGTAACCAATGTGAATCAGATGGAAGAGGATCTTGATGTCATAATTGGCTCAAATAACTACACCCTCAAAGTCGGCAGAAATGGGTCAGTAAGAGCCTACACGGAGAACACCGAAACGTATAGGAGCCTAGTGAGCTATCTCAAAAAAAGGAATGCACAACATTACACGTATCAGCTGAAGGAAGAAAAGGCCTTCAGGCTAATAATAAGAAATTTGGCAAGTACTACACCGGTTGAGCGTATTAAAGAGGTATTCAGAGCAAGTGGACATA
>JBAMAW010000557.1:0-20223 GCA_037043295.1 Amiota minor | reverse complement strand
TAAAACGAAGCAGACCAGTCGATCTGACCTAACTTAGGTTACGGGTGGCGCTGAGAGGCATCTTGCGGTTGTTGGCCTGCCGCAAGTAGCTCTCAAAAATGAGGCCTAAGACACCCAGTATCATTATTCAAGAGACAATTCGAAAATGTTCGATATTGTCCACTGCCTTTTCCCTTCTTATTGTTAAAAATGTACTTAGTGCTTTCTTTTATATTTAAGATATAAGATGTAGGAAAACAATAGTACATATTCAATCGGGCAAAAAAAAAAAAAATCTTTAAATTTAACAACTTTACAAACTCGATGTGTTTATTCTTACACAAATTTTTAGTTAACACATCGGCTATCATTGCATCAGTTAATACATATTTCAAATTAACATGACCTTCATTTACAATTTGACGCACAAAATGATATCTTATATCGATATGTTTTGTTCTTCCATGATGCACTGGATTCTTTGTCAAATGTTGTGCGCTCAAACAATCGTTCCGGTATTGGCATCTCCGCATCCGATCTCAATAATGAGTCGTCGCATGGCAACCGCTTAATTACATGCAATCGACAATGCCATGTATTCAGCCTCAGTGCTACTGAGTGTCACACTATGTAGTTCTCCGATTTCCATGAAATAGGACCACCACCCCAGTCAGCATCGATGTAACCAACAAATGCTTGTCCGCACTCCTTGTAGTTCAGCTTCAGGTTGCTTGTAGCTGCGAGATAGCTGACGACATGCTTCACACCCGCAAGATGCTCAATGTGCGGATCCTGATTCCGTTGAGCTAATTTCGCAACTGAATGCAAAATATCTGGCCTAGTCGTTAATGCCAACCACATCAACTCGCCAATTGTTGATTGGTATGCCGTCGCATCTACCTTTCGACATTGACTGTTGTCACAAGCTACCTGATGACCAACTTCTAACGGTGTGGCTGCTGGTCTGCAATTTTCAATGCCATGGCGTTGCAATAAAACCTTGATGTATTGCGTCTGGGCCAAAGTGATCTCACCTAGTTCTCCTTCACGTTGAATCTCCATACCAAGAAACAATTCCAACGAACCCTTGTCAACACATTCAAAAGCTTTTGAAATGAGTGCCTTATTGTTGACTAAGTCTTGTTTTGACTTGCATACTATAATGAGACCATCAACATAAACCAGTATTAGTGATAGATTACCTCCTTTCTGTTGTCTATATAAGCATGGCTCGTTGTCTAGCGGACAAAAACCAATACCGCGTAAAACACCATCAAGCTTGGAGTTCCACTCCCTTCCTGACTGCTTCAACTCGTATATGGCCTTCTTCAGTAACAGAACTTTTACTGGCTGACTGTCATCCGCATATCCCTCTGGTTGTCTCATATACACAGTATCCTTAAGATCACTATTAAGATATGCTGTGCACACATCCATCTGATGCAGGTACAGTTTTAATTCAGCAGCCATTGCTAGTACCAACCGCATGCTCTCCAGCCGACACACAGGTGCAAATGTTTCAAAGTAGTTAACGCCGTACTGTTGCGAGCATCCCTTCGCAACCAATCGTGCCTTGAAACGTTCTACCTTGCCGTCTGCGTCCCGTTTTAGACTGTACACCCATTTGCAGCCAACAGCTTTCTCATTCCTTGGTAATTCGGTTAACACCCAGGTTTGATTTATCATCAATGCATCATACTCCATCTGCATTGCATCACGACACTCTGACGCATGCTCACTGTTGATTGCTTCATTGTACGACGTTGGAATCGATACGTCCCTAGCAACCAAAATACCAAGTATGTTGTATTGCTTCCGCGGACGACCTGGCTGTCCTGTACGAAGCAATCTTGGCCTGCCGGGGCCTACACGCTCCGTTCATGCATCTTCTTCAGTGCAGCTTCTTTCGCTGCTGCCACAAGCGACCACGTCGTTGCCACCGACATCCTCAGCTTCACTGGCATGTTCAACAACATTGCTAATGACCGTTGTCATTTCATCATCGCTTCTGTTCATTGACAAATCAAAAGTTATACGCCCGCCATCAGCCTGCTGCTCACTGCTACACTCATCAAACATAACATCGCGTTTCTCGACAACTTGCCTCTTTTCAGTATCATACAACCGATTCGCCTGGGCTGATCTCGAATACCCAACCATACGATACTCTTGGCCTTTTGGTTGAAACTTGCTCTTGTGGTGACCTTTTTCAAGCTCCACTGCAACGGAACCAAAAACTCTTAGATGACTGATTGATGGTTTTTTACCTATCCACGCTTCCATGGGTGTCATGTTGGTTAGAGCACTTGTGGGTGACAGGTTTCTCAAGTATACAGCTGTGTAAATAGCATCTGCCCACAATGCCTCGCCTAGCTTAGACTGCACCAGCAAACATCTAGACATCTCTACCAAAGTCCGATTAGCCCGTTCTGCCACGCCGTTTTGTTGCGGCGTATATGCAGTTGTTAGTTGTCGTGCAACGCCATTTTCTCTTAGAAAACCGTCGAATGTGTTGTTTACGTATTCACGACCGTTGTCGCTACGAACACATTTCAGCTTCTTTCCAGTCTGACGCTCCACCAAGTTCTTAAAATCGACAAACTTCTCAAAAACCTCGTCCTTACGTTTTAAGAAATATACAAATATGCGTCTGGATTTGTCGTCAATAAACGTCAGAAAAATTTGGCACCACCAACTAAACTTGTTTCAAACGGACCACACATCAGTGTGCACCAACTCCAACAACTCGGTCGCACGGTTGTCAGTTGCATTTGGGAAAGGTTGCACATGTATTTTGCTGACCATACATGTCTTACAGGTCATCGTAGGTGAAAAATTAACCTTTTCCAATCCTTTCACCATATTCTTCTTAGCAGCTTCCGTTAAATTAGAGTAATTCAAATAACCATACCTTCTGTGCCACAAGGTTCCGTCGTTTCCAATTGCAGCAAAAGACTCATTTCGCTTTCCATCAAACATGTATAGGCTACCAGCTTTCTTGACTTTCAATATGCACTTCCCTCTTGCACAACCTTGGCACAATCGCTCTCAAAACGAACACTGCAACCGTTTTTAACTGCTTGACTCACAGACATGAAATTTCCTTTCATACTTGGCACAAACAACACATTGATCAATTTCAATACACCAAAATCTGTTTGTAGTTTTACTTTGCTTTTTCATTTCTGTATGTTTTTCAAATTTCGTGAACAATTCTCTATCACAGCACATATGACTAGTCGCGCCACTGTCTAGACACCACACCGAACGATCAAAACTAACGGCATCCAACATACCTAACAGACTGCTTTGCTTTTGTTGCTCCTTTTTCGTGCCCTCTTTGCGCTCATTCTTTGTTCTTTCGTTGAGACATTGTTTTTTAATGTGTCCACGATCACCTACCTTATAACAAACAACGTTTTTGTTATTCCTCTTTGCTTGTGTGTTATGCCATTGATGAACTGATGCAGCTGCAAATGCTTGAGCGCTCTCTTTCACGTGCACACTGCCCTTCCGTTCTTCTTCTTCTTCAACTTAATACAAAGAATGTCGAATGCTGGCAAAACATCACGCGTCTCCATGGCGACAACAAAGTTTTCGTATTCACTTGGCAGACTAGATAACAGAATGATGGCTCGTAGCTCATCGCTCATCTCTATTCCTACTGTTCCAAGTTGATCGATGATCTTCACAAATTGATTCAAGTAACCACTCATGCCTTGACCATCCGCCATCCGTAGACCCAGCAGCTTTTTGTACAGTGACACTTTGCGTACTGGTCCGCTAGGCTGGTGTACGTCTTTTAACTTTATCCACGCCTCATTGGATGAGAGACTGTGCTTGACATAGCCCAACTGTGTTGGCTTCACACTGAGGATTATCATGGCCAACGCCTTTTGGTCCATGTTAGTCCAATTAATTCCCTCGGAAATACTGTCCTCCTTGATCGCTCCTGATAACACGCCCCATAGCTCCGAATGTACTAGGACACTACGCATCTGGACACTCCAGGTATTATAATTCCCTTCATCCAGTTTTTCTATATTATATAACGCACTCATAGTGATTCACTCAAAAAACTGTTATAACTGCACAAGCCGTTGCCTGGGCCTATAACCTGTTGCGAGGATAGTTTATTAGCGACTCAAATATATAATTCATTCATAAGGGTAACAAAAGGAAATACATAAAGAAATAACAAAACTAAATGATCATACATGTTGCATTGTAACTTTCAAACATGTTCTAACATATTTTTTCAACAGCTCTTATAAAATATTTAAATTTTTTTTTTAAATTGACTTAACACACTTCTAGTTCGCAATTATTCATTAATTTTTTCACAATGCTCCTATAAAATAATTTCATTAAATTTTTTTAAATTAAATTAAATCAATTCTAGTTCACCATCACTAATTAATTTTTTTTACAATGGTCTTATAAAATAGTAAAAGTTTTTTTTTTTAATTAATTTGTTTATTTATTCGCCTGTCCGTCTATATGTATGCAAATTAGTTCCTCAGTTTTTGAGCTATAGAGCTCGGAACCACCCGAATAGGATCACTATGGGGGTACCTCCCATACAAACCATCCATTTGAATACAACAATGAAACATTTACTGCGTCCCGTGAAGAGTATTTCATCTTCGGCATAGTCGAAGATAATGTTCTTACTAGTTTTATTTTATTTTTCAGGATTACCAAAACGTGACGATTTGTATTTTTTACTCAAATTTTTAGTATAAATTTTTGCCCAACGCCGTAAAGTTTCATTCCAGTAAACGAAAATACAATAAATAAACAGGAAACAGCTGTTTGCCATTCACTAATACATTAAATTCTGTTTGTCCAACAGCTTCCAACAGCTCTATATAGTCGAGACGCTTGAGAAAAATTGTAATATCACAACTGCTGTGGAGTTTACCCCATGCGAATCAATACAGTTTAATTGTTCTACCAAATGCACACGCGACGAAACGCGTGGTGTGGAGTTTCATCATGAGTGTTCAGAGAGTCGGAACAAAATAATCTCATATAAGACGGCATAATGCTTAAAATAAGTATATATATTGATTTATTTAAACATATATTTATATATTTTTTGGGATTTATTTCATTGCTTAAAATTAATTTAATTTTTGTGTAGCTTGAATGACGGTTGTGCTTTTGCTTTATTTCATTAAGCACGAATAAAATTTGAGTATGCAAGTCACCTACATATGTATAATGTACAATACGATACGATACATTTACATCGCTGTATTGTGTTTAGACTGTTGTGGCATTTTTTTAGTTTTATTTATGAAAATAACTTTCACTCGGCCATATATACAAAAGAGGTCAGGTCCAACAAACCTTTAAAGAATAAAATAACGTATGTATTTCTGAGAAAAAAAAAAACAATAATAAGAAACAAAAACAGAAAGATTGAAAAATAAAATAATGACATCGAAGTACGAATTCATAAAGAACGATTGTAAATCACGTAATATTATCTGGGAAGATACAGATTTCCCAGCAATTCAGACATCAGTGTTTTACTATCAAACGCCTCCGTTTGCATTCCAATGGAAACGGATTTCCGAATTTTCGAAAGCGCATGCGTGCTTCGTAAGTGATAATGAAAAGTTTGATGTGATGCCAGGAAAAATGGGTGACCGATGGCTGGTTTCTTGTTTAGGTGTTTTACATTCATTGCGAAATCTTTTTTATCGTGTCGTGCCTGCGGATCAATCATTAGAAAATTCATATGGCATATTTCGGTTTCGGTTATGGTGGTGCGGCGAGTGGGTGGAAGTATTAGTTGATGATCGTTTACCCACAATAAATGGTCGTCTCGCATTCTTACAACCGCAAACATCAAATTGTTACTGGGCATCGTTGCTTGAAAAGGCGATTGCAAAATTACATGGCTCATATGAGGCACTAAAATATGGTACAAGATCAGATGGACTTAGTGATCTTCTTGGTGGCGTTGTAGAGTGTATACCATTGACTTCAGATAAATCACCAAATGAAACGATTAGACCACAACAATTGCGTACTTATTTGGACACGACGTGTATACTGACGTGCATCACGGTAATTAATTCAATAGCTACACATCGGAAACACGTACTCGATCGATTACCAAATGGGATTTTGTGCAACGTTAATTATAGGTTTGTTTTAATAGTGTTACATGTTTTACAAAGATGGCAGCTTCCGCTGCATATATCCTATATAAAAACCACTATTGCAATCCAATTTTGATATTTTGTTTTAATATTTTCTCAGAATATCATCTTTAGATAAAGTAGAAACTCATATGGGTGACAGTGTCCAGTTGTTGCGAATCAAGGATCCGTTATCAACAAATGGTTTTGCACATAGTACCGATTTTAGTGGTGATTGGTCTACAACATCTGCGTCATGGGAAAATGTGACATTGCAAGAACGTGATCGTTTATTTGACCAACTGGAAGAGGGTGAAAGTTGGATGTCTTTTCTTGAATTTATACAAACATTTACGAATTTGGAATGCATATATCTAGACGCTGATACAGCGAAAGACGAGTTGACTTTACAAAATCGTGTAATTCGCTGGCAAATGAAAATGTTCCAAGGGCAATGGAAGCGTGGTGTTACTGCTGGTGGCTGTCGAAATCATGAATCATTCCATATAAATCCACAACTCTTAGTTAATATACAAGACACACAGGACATTGTTATATCTTTGAATCAGCATACTGCTGTGGAGCCTAAAGTAATCGGCTTCACCATTTACAAGTTAACTTTCGGTACGAACAATAAATCGAAGCTAACCGATTGTCTGACTAAAGAATTCTTTAAGAACCAAGTTAGTTTTTTAAATTCAGACTACGGTAATACACGGCATGTCACATTCCACGGTCTCTTTGAGGTTGGGCAGTATGTATTGATACCAACAACATATGAACCTGGTGAAGAGGCATATTTTACAGTGCGCATATTGAGTGCAGGTGCATTGCGTCTATCGTTATTGGAAACTCAGACAATGATTCTGCTCGATCCGTTTCCGCCTCTGAAAAAGGATACTGATACATTTAAAATGAAAAACGTATGTCAATATGAGCCATTATTTATGCAATTGGCTGATGAGAGCAAAACCATCAATTGTTTTGAGTTAAATGAGCTGTTAGAGGCATGTTTACCTAATGATTACATTAAAGGTTGTGCCAACATTGATATTTGTCGGCAGGTGGTTGCACTGCAAGATAAATCAGGCACAGGTCGAATTAATTTCCACCAATTTAAAACGTTTATGGTTAATTTGAAGTCATGGCAAAGCGTTTTCAAAATGTATACTAAAGAGAAAGCTGGAATTTTACGAGCAGAGCGCCTTCGAGATGCATTATATGATGTTGGGTTTCAGCTTGGAGTTGATATTATGAATAGCCTTATACAACGCTACATACGAAAGGATGGCACATTACGGCTCAGTGACTTTGTATTGGCTTTATTGCATTTAACAGCTGCATTCGAATATTTTCAACGTAGAGATACTAATCAGGATAATGTTGTTGAACTTAGCATGTGTGATTGGATAAAATGTGTGCTTCGTTTCTAAATGTAAATTTGTTTTTGTAACTATACTTAAAAAAAGCTTTCTAATGCGTTTTAAAGATTTATTTTTTATCTCAATAAACTGCTTAACTTAAATCTATAGGGTGTCTCAATAAGAGAGCACTTTTTCATATATGTATATTAAATATTTCATATTTCAAAATAGAAATAGAATACATATTCTCTTCTCACGCGGAGAGTATGTAAGTGATTTACATGAAAATACTACACAACATAAATCATCATATAACAAATATTTCGGCATCATTAACTCAAAAATCGTGATTTTTTGAATTTTGACATAATCGACCGCATTCTAGAAAAAAACGTTTGTTTTTTAAAGTGTTAATACCTTCTCTGTAAACAATGTTCTTTGTGAAAATTCCACTATCACGTGATAAATGGCCCTGATATGATGTCGCAACCCATTTAATGATCGAACTCTACTGGCGGCAACATACAATTGTCCGTGACTAAACAACATAGGCTGGCTCAACAAAATTCCAACTTTTTGAAATGTTTCACCTTTAGATTTATTTATAGTCATCGCAAAAGCTGGAATGACTGGAAATTGAGTTCTTTAAAATTTGAACGGTAAAAAGAGTTCCCGAATAAATCAAATGAATACGGGGAATTATAATTCGAATATTACGCGCTACACCTGATAACACTTAACAACCTATTGAGTTTCGATGCATTCGTTTTAAGCGCATGCGAGTTCCGTTAACTAATGCTTTTCCTGTATGTATTTAAGTTCCGTTTAATAATACAATACAGTTTTCTTTTAAAATCAATTTATAGGAGGCAGAACTCTAACTGATACAGATAACAGATTCAAAAAATCAATAGGAAAATTATGTTCACGTGCATCATCACTGACAATTTTATCAAAGCTGTAGTAAGCCTGCCCCTCCCAGGCATTCGTTTTAAGACTTCTAAAATTATAAGTGCACTATCATAATTTTTTGGAACCAAAATAACTGAATTCAAAATGTCAGTACATTAAATAGTTTCCGGAATATTTCCAAATATGTATATCATTGATGATGTTTACAGGTTCACAAATTAAATTATTCGGTATTTCAACGATATCCGAACCGAACTGAGGAAAAGCTTCCACTTCACCGTTACCAAAGGACATAAGAATCTGAAAAAATTTAATTTCATGAGGAAGGTTCCTCATTTTTCGAGTTAAAGTGACATGATGAAATAATAATAAATTTTTCTATGAGGGTAACACGTGAACCATAAACAACTGGCAGAATTCGTCTAAAATATCCGCATGACAAAATTGGTTTCCCCCCAAATAATTTGTCTCTATTCTCTCCCGAATTCAAGTCGCTCAGGAATCTATTAATTAATTTCATAGCATAAAGAGGACACATTGAAATTTCGTCGATTATAATCAGTGACGCAGAATTGAGGAATCGATCTTGACTACTGTTAGGACTGACATTTGAAACTGAATTTTCTAATAATGGAATTGATAATTTGAACACATTGTGTAAGGTCCTCCCACCCACATAAGTTTTCCCACAACCTGCGTGAGCCGTTAAACAAAATACAATGCTATTAGTATCATGATTTAAAACTTCTCGTAAAACACTATCTATAATATTAGGCTGTTTATCATTAGCGCTATTAAACATATCCCCAAAAATATTTTATTTTTCAACGCGGTTAGTACTATCACTGAGAGCAGAATCAACAGGGAAATAAAAAGGGATTGGAAGACCAAGTTCTTGACGTGAAGTACTAGGAGTCTGAAGAATATCATCGATTGTTAGAAGAGTTCGATTATAAGATACATCCTGACTGTAGTCTATAAGAAAATCTTGACTCATATCATCTTTGAATTCATTCTATAATACTAACACATTCGCTGGAACATTCAAACCACAAATAACTCCCGCAATCGTCTTGGAGAATTAGTTTGTTTTACTTCATTTACGCATTCCCGCCATTCTTTGACATTCGATGCAATCCCCCGCGCGAGTTATGTACCTACCCTCAAACCGACCCTGTTAGTAAGAAGTAAAGTAAATACAAACAGCTATTTCTACTTCCAAATCCATTATCAGTAATGAGAGGTAAATCTTTATTGAATCATAGGGTATGAAGCATAGAAGAATTTTAGCATAAGTTAGTCTTAAGACCGTTCTTGAATAAAGTGGATGTAATTACCTCTAAAGAGTTTACTTTTTAAATCGCTTATTCGGAAACATAATTGGCGCAGTTGAACGGGAACCATAACGGGCACATAACGACATTAGGTAAAAAAAGATCTGAAGATCCTCTTAAAAAAAAGAAAAATAATAATGAATTAAGAAGTTATTAACATTATAAATACGTGGATGAAACGAGCATAGAAAATAATTAATTTATTAATTAAAAACAAGTTATTTACAGAATATTTACATTTGTATATTCTAAAAAAAGGAGAAATGTTATAAAAAAGTAATAAAAAAATAATCTATCTATACATATTAGGACTATGCATTAATTTTAAAGGTTTTTTCACCAAAAATGGGGCTTTATTTCGATTTCAAAATGGATTGATACATCATTCAAAGTACTGTCCGTCGCTAGCCACAACCTTTTCCCATCTTTCTTTCAATTTCCGGATTCCGTTTCTCCAAAATTCCGGCTTCTGGGCGGCTATGAATGAATCGATCCATTTGTTGGCATAGTGTTATAATTCATGGAAAAAGCATTTACTGTCACTACAATATTCCAGCTTCTCATTATTTACACAGCAAAGTTTCTTCAAATGTGATTTTAGATTTTTTTTATTTAAGTCTGATTATTACTATCAAGAAATTATAAAGTCATGTCTGGAAGACGTCGTCGTTCGAACATACATAGGTCCGTTGTACAGTGAATGCCAAAAGAGTACGTTCAGCAAGAGATGAAGAATCGTCAACGGAACGTGAGGCTCGCCTCAGTCAGGCCCGGGATAGATATAGAGCTGAGAGAGAGAGAGAATCATCAGCACGAGTTACTAATTCATGGGTAAATAAAGAAAATTCTGCCATGAATTACGATCCTTCGATTTCTTACAAGGACGATCGTATAGTATCAATAGGTACTATGTCAGTAGTGTGTGAACATTGCTTGGCATTGAAATTCAAGGACGAATCGAAAGGCTTGTGTTGCTTACAAGGAAAAGTCAAATTAGAAGAAATTCTCCCTCCACCTGAACCACTTCACTCTCTTCTTATATATAAAAATGCACTCAATAAGTAGTATGACCCCGCAAAACTCGAGAACGGCTGGACCAATTTTGATGATTTTGTTTTTTTTTTTTTTGTACTCATAGAGTTTCAGTCAGGTTCTTTGCTACATTTGGATAAGGTAGGTAGCGCTGTTGTCCAGATATAGATAGTTTTATGCCATTTTTAAATTTTTTTTTTATTTGGTGCAAAATATACTGAACCGATTTTTTTTAAAGAACAAATGATTCTTAAAGTTGCTTAGGTTATAATAGAATATTAAAATATATTGTAAATTATTAATTACATATTTTATAACAAAGCTTTTTATAAGAAGCACCCAATTAATGCATAGGGGGTGTAGCAACGCACGCCGGTTAACGCTAGTATTAAATAATTTCAAGACACAAAATAAAAAAATTAAGATTTAAAAGCAGGAAAAAATTACAAAATAAACACAAAAAAAAAACATAAAAAATTTAAAATACAAATTAAATATAAAAATATTTGTATTAAAAAAAATTAAAAGAAAATTATAAAATGGCAAAAAAATACTAAATTAAATGAAAAGAAATGGAAAAGCATTGATTAGTTTTAATTGATGAAGAAAAATTTAATGTTTAAAAAGGAATACAAATATTAAATGAATAAATATCAAATATAAATAATAAATGTAATTTTTAAACAAGAATTAAAATTTTTGCAAAAGCAAAGCAAAATGAATGTAAGATATTTTTAAACTGAAAGTGAAATAAAGAATTTTAAGTGAATACAGAACACGGGAAAAAAACTTAAAAATATGTAAAAATTATCCTATGTGTAAAAAGAAGTCTAAAGGTACGAATGCATACAAACCTAGGAAAAAAATAATAAAAAGTGAAAAACCGGTATAAGAAAAAAATAACAGTACGATGCAGTATGCCACAAAAGAACAGTGTAGTGTAGTGCGGTAAAGGTGAAGGAACGGTAAAAAAAGTTTACGGGATAAGATAACAGTATAATACAAAAAAAAAAAAATTAACAGTGTGAACTGTACACCTGAATAACAGGTCAATGAACTGTCGAAAGGAAAAAAATGTTTTTTCATAATTTTTTATATATCTTACATAAAGAAAGAAGAAATATTTTATTAATTATACTCTTCACGGAAGTGAATAGTATTATAAGTTTGCCATGATGTTTGTAGCAGGCAGGAGGAGACAAAAAAAAAACACATAAAGTATATATATTCTTGATCAGCTCGATTAGACGAATTGATTAAGCCATGTCCGTCTGTATGTATGCAAACTAGTCCCTCAGTTTTTGAGCTAGAGAGCTGAAATTTGGCACGAACCTCTCTTTTTACCATAACAGTACATTTGTCATAACCAGCCGAATCGGACCCCTAGGGGGGTACCTCCCATTTGAATACTACAATAAAACATTCTCTGCGTCTCGTGAAGAGTATTTCATCTTCGGCAGAGTCGAAGATAACCTTCTTTCTAGTTTTTCAATTATAAAAAAAAAGCAAGAAGAGAGTTACTTTTATTGATAATACAAATATTGTTATACAATTTCTAATGATTCTTAATTTTATTAGTTTATTTTACAAAAAAAATATTGTAATAAAAAAAATAAAAGGTGAATTTCTTTTTTTTGTTTTGATGTGAAACATTTTTGGTTTCGGTAGGGTGAAATTTGAAATCGTCATAGGCAATTTTGGTTAACGCTTTTCTTGTCGATCAGATGTAAAGCAACGCTTGGCTTGGGTAGTGTGTAGATGAGGGACCGGTCACAAACCAGTTGGCGAAAATGTGATTTTTAAATTTAAAATTTTGTTTTGTTTTTTTACTTTTTATATTTCTATAAACGCTTTGTAACTACAATAAATAAGTGGCAACACAACAAAACTCATTTTAGTTTAATATAAACGTGTTAAAGTTTAATAATAATAAATACAAATTAATAAATCGGAAAATCGAATTAAATAAAATGAGAGTGAAACACTTTAAGTATGCACTTTCCTGCTACAAACATAAATGCCTGAAAAACCTAGTGGATAAAAAGCCGGCTCGGCCGATGACTCAAAACAACAGAGCACTCTCTTCGTTCGGCTAATAAATTTTTCTTTTTATTTTTGTTTTCTTTTCCTTCTTAAACTACAGAAAATAAAAGGCAAGACAACAAAACTCATATTGGGCTAATATAAAATTATTATAAAAAAATTATTAATAAATATATATATATCGAAAAATTGCAAGGGGAGGAAGAGAGAAGAATGAAATAGTCAAAACAAAATAAGTTTTGGTAAATGTGTGAGTATGTATATCACCAAGCATTGTTTGCCTGTGATTATGTGTGGGGGGAGAAACAGACAGAGAGAGAGAGAAGAATCAATATTTTAGCTATCATCGACAAATAATCGCTTATATTAAATAAATTGAGATTTAGTACTGAAATTTTGCATCAAACTTTCATAAATTCATTTAGTAACATAGTCAACGCGTTTCATATCAAGGGCTCGTGAGTGTTAAGCACACACAAATTTTTTTTTTTAAATCAAAGAAATAAAAAAATATATACGAAATAAGAAAATCACAAGTAAAGAAAGAATTAAGCAGTGAAGCGACGAATCAACATAGCAAATGCAAAATTAGACTGCATATAAATAAAAAAAAAATAATAATAATAAATATTAATAATTTTTTGCTAAAACAAAAAAAACAACAAAACAACACAAACAAAATATAAAAAATTATAATTAACAGCAACAACAATTGGCAAGTGGTAAGCGAATAAAATAATTATCATGAATGTATTACATGAGCAGCGAAACAACTTGGCTGAGGTAGTAAGGAGGCAACAACAGGAACTCCAACTACAAATACTACAACAAGAATTACAACAACAGATGGATCAACAAGAGCAGCGACTACAAGAATTTCTGTTAACTCCAAACGAAATCTTAACACAGTTCCGACAGCTGAAGAGTCTTGACAAGTTAAGGCTATAATAGCACTGCGTCCGGCGAGTAACATGCAGCTGATGAACTTGGCGATATCAATAGTGATGAATGAGAACATAGCTGGAGATGCTGGGGATTGTGTCAGAGAATGATTCCCCGTTGAAACATAACAGGATCGGCGATAATGGCGGTTGCGCTATTAATTTTAGTTTAGATCAAAAGAATTTGTGCACAGACCGAGATAAGAAATTATCACAACCGAAGTCAGATTAACACTGCTTTCACAAGTGAAAAAATAATTTTAAACGCAATTTGTTCTTCGAATTTATGTAAATATGTTATTTATTATATATTTGTTTAAAACACTTATAACAAAAAATAATTAACTTTAAGACTGATTCCATGAAATTTGACTTTTGTTTGCATGGTAAATTTATTTCTCCCCTAATGAAAGGATCTGAGCTTAAAAGCAATCTATTTATCAGATCAGTATTCAATGAAATGCGTGAAAATAACCTTTTTTATGTCTTTATTTTAAACTTTAGCAGTCTTCTCGGAAAACTCTCCAATCGATACTAGCGCATGTGGTATGACGTCAGGAGCATGTATTAAAATTTTATGTACAGAAGGGGAAGATAGTACCATGGATACATCTCTATCAGTGCCTTAGAAGTATCGAGCGTATATTTCCTGAATTATTCATCATTTACCTGAACACAATGCTTTGAGTAATGTTGCACATCTGGCAATTAAATCCTCATCAAGCCCCATAATTTCAGCAACCAAATCCGTTTTTTCTTGCCGTTTCCGTGATCTGACGACCCACTACCTCCAGCTTTTGGTTTGCCTACAACATTGTATCTGAATGCAGAAAACGTTGAATTAATGAATCAACCGGTGTACAGCCCCGAGTGATTTCTTTTTGAACCTAATACTGAAGAAAAATTACGTGGTCCACGATTGTTGACAACCAGAGAGAAGCGGCTGATGGATTCAAAAAATTCAGCGTATGCAAAAGTGTATTGATCTTCTTTGAAAAACCATAAAGCTATCTTTTAATCCACACAATGCGTATTTACTTCCCATTGCAAAATTTTTGTAGTGCTGATGATACCCTCGCAGTATTGGAAAATGAAAACATTGGTTTTTGTTTTATTCGTAAGCGTAAAACTAATATATATATATATATATATATATGCTTATATATACAGTGTTGGAAAAAACAATAGAAACAAGCAAAAAAAAATTTATATTTAAAAAAAAAATTTAATTTAAAACTTTTATAAAACAATGAGTATCCACCGAATGCTTGGGGTCGTTGTCCTGCATGAATTCCCATTTTAGAGGCATTTCCTCTTCGGCGAATGGGAGCATCGTTGTCCTTAAAATGTTGACATAATCTGGTGCACACATTTTACCATCTATCAAATGTATCGGGCCCACACCGATTGAAGAAAAACAGTCCCATAACATTATGGACCCTGCGCCATGTTTAAAGGTTTTTTTGGTGTACTTTGGGTCATATGCCGACTTTGCAGGACGCCGTACGTATACTTTCCCATCGGATCCTATCAAATTAATTTTAGTTTCGTCCGATCACAGGACACTTTTCCAATTAGGGCGGTCAATGTGTCTAATAGAAAACGCTAGTCTCCGTTTAATGTTTTGTGCATACAATAATGGTACCTTCCGTGGACTTCTAGCCGGTAAATTTTTTTCTATCAATCTGTTTCTCATGATGGAAGGAAGGAGAGAAGGTTAAGGATGGAAAAAGGGAGGTAAGTTGCAAATGGTGAACATACATGTAGGATCTGGCAAGGAGACTAGGAGCGGATTGTCCTACATGGCAACGCTATAACATAAGAACTACTGAGCGCGCGAGAGTGACTGTTGATCGTTAGGGTGAGTTAGTCGCTCACGTTCGTTGTTTGAGTGAGGTCGTGGTCACTCACGTTCGCTCGAAGAATCAAGTAAATAATTAATCTATATGAATGTACAATAAATAAGTTATATACATAAATCTAAACTTAATAAACTACAATAAATATTGGATTACTACAAATTGGGGGCTCAACCGAAATATTAAGAAGAAGGAATTGACTGAGGCGTGAGCGAGGCAGGCGTGTGTGTGCGGTGCATGTGTTGAGAGCGAGTGGCGTCTGGCGTTCGAGAAGCTTCATCAAGGCGACAAAGTGACGTGGTAAAGTACAAACCGTTACGTTTGTCATACGATCGGCTGAAGAACAGTGGTGTGTGTTGGAGGGCAAGAAACGGAACAGCATAGTGGGACTATTTGTTCTCGTTAAGAAGGCAGCTCAACAACATCAACTGTTGGCAGCGGCGAGGCAGAGTAGCGTCAAGACTAGCCGCAGAGGCAGAGCAGATCAACTGTTGGCAACGGCGAGGCAGAGTAGCGTCAGAGGCAGAGCAGATCAACGACGCAGGACAATAAAAAAACACGCCAGTGACAAAGTGGTATTGGTGACGCGCAGAAATTTTGGCGCCGATTAACCAAGAGCGAACGGTGATACGAAAAGAGACAAGCCGATAGCAGCAGACAATTTTGAGGATCAGAAAATCATCGTGTGTGACAGCAGATTGCTACGACTAGAAGGCGTCAGTTTAGCGACAGAAGAGCGGTTCAGTTGTGGTGACAGCTGAAAAGACGACGGCAAAGGCAGCGGCTGATTTGTGCGTTGTGAGAGCTGAGTAGCAACGAGACGTGAACAACGTAGATGACAGCAGTGGTAGCAGTGAAAAGGCGTCGTAGAGACTGGAACTTCGAAATTGGTTGTTTAGCGACAGAAGAGCGGTTCAGTTGTGGTGACAGCTGAAAAGACGACGGCAAAGGCAGCGGCTGATTTGTGCGTTGTGAGAGCTGAGTAGCAACGAGACGTGAACGTCGTGTAGGACAGCGGTGGTAGCAGTGAAAAGGCGTAGTAGAGACTGGTTGGTATGTTTAAAAATTGGTAAATATACTAACATAGTGAATTAAGAATAAGGAAAGTTAATTAGAAAAGTAACATAAGTCTTAAGGTAATTTAAGAATATTAATTTGTAAAATGGAACTTGACCAGATCCTTGCACTTCGAGTTGATGAGCTGCGGAAAAAATTGTCTGAGTTGGGATTGGTGACGCAAGGTAGGAAACGGGACTTACAGAATAGATTGCTTACTCACTTCGGTATTCAGGATGAGGATGAGGAAGAAGTTGAGGAAGATGAAGTGTCTGTAGTAACAGCGTTAAATGGTTTGAGTGGGGAAATACAGAATAGGTCCTGGTTCACATTGAAAGATGTAGAAGAAACTGTGTTGCAGTTTTCTGGCTCTAATGTTCCTGACGTCAATCAGTGGATAGAAGAGTTAGAGGAATGTGCGATAACAGTTCAATGGAGCCAATTGCAATTGTTTATCTATGCAAAACAGTTGTTGACAGGAGCGGCAAAGTTGTTTGTGAGGAGTCAAAGAAATGTTAGGGATTGGAGTACTTTAAAAAGGGAATTACAACGAGAATTTCAAGTCAAAATATCAGCAGCGACTGTGCATAGGAGATTGAGTCAGCGACAGCAAGGAAAGGGAGAAACTTTACAGGAATTTTTATATGCATTGATGGATATCGCCCGACCAATAGAAATAGATGAAGAGAGTTTAATAGAGTATTTCGTGGAAGGGGTACCTGATTCAAAAGCAAACAAGATTATGTTGTATCAGGCCAGAAACATCAAGGAGTTGAAGGTCCAAATTGAAGTGTATAACAGATCACGACATTCAACTAAGCCAGCCTATCGAAATGAGCACAAAGCTGAGAGAGCCACAGATAGAGTGAGAGATAAGGTATCAAGTACAGGAAAAGAGAAAAGGTGTTTTAACTGTGGAGATACATCACATATGAAGAAAGACTGTACCAAGAAAAACTTTACATGCTTTAGATGCGGGCAAACAGGTCACCGGGCGGCAAACTGTAGAGTTGAAGTATTGGTAAAAACAGAAAAGAATACGAACATTATTCAGGAGGACATGGTAAGGTGTAAGCCATCAAGTTTATTCACCTCATCTGGACTAGAGCTGAAAGAAATATGTTATTACACGGTAAAGTTTAGAGGTCTTGTAGATACTGGAGCGGATTTATGTTTAATACGACAAAGTGTGTTTTTGAAACTTGGGAATCTACCTTTGACGGGGTCAGGAAGAAGTCTGACTGGAATCGGAGAAAGCCAAATAATCACGTTGGGTAGTTGCAAGATAAAAGTGAAGATAGATGGTATCTGTATGCAGTTAGAGTTTCATGTAATTTCAGACGAGGATATGGGGTTTGATGCCATATTGGGAAGAACAATTTTGGAAAATGTCGATATGAGAATTACAAAAGAAGGGACGAAATTCTTATGTAAGGAAAATGAAGGGAACAAGCAAACAATAGGAAGTAGTTCATGTCAAGAACTGGTACTAGAGTTAGACAGCATATGTACATTGACGGTAGAGAAAAAAGGAAACAGCATCAATTCAGATTCGTCTCAATTAAGTGAACAGCAAGGGGGCCATGTGAAAACATTAATTGAAAAGTATGTGCCGATAAGGAAGCTGAATGCTCCTGAGGAAATGAAAATATTGTTGACGGATGAGATGGCTATATTTCAGCATCCCAGAAGTTTACCTTATTTTGACCAAAAGGTTGTTGATGACCAAGTTCAAGAGGGGTTGAAGGAAAAGGTTATACAACCAAGTATGTCTGAGTGCGCAGCCCCAATAGTATTAGTGGCAGAGAGGAACAGGAAGAAACGGTTATGCTGTGATCTCTCTAATTCACCAGCATTAGTTACTCGGTCCATAGTGGCAGTATTAAGAGAGTTAATTACTGACGATGATGTAATTGTGTACATGGATGATGTAATCATACCTAGTAATGATACTGAAGGGGGTTTACAGAAATTGACACGGGTACTTAAGGAGGAAACAAGGAATGGTTTGAGATTGACTTGGGACAAGTGTCAGTGGTTGCGGGGAAAAGTGAAGTTAAAAGGAAAATATTTAGGAGCATACAATGTAGTCGCGAGGAAGAAACATGGGCGGTATGATGTTGAAAAGATCGGCAATGGAGAGGGTCCGTGTAGAACATCGACTGTAGCAGAGTATATGAAGCCTTGGGGTAACCGATTCGAGACGAATGGTTCGTCAGGAGGGCCGAATGTAGGATCTGGCAAGGAGACTAGGAGCGGATTGTCCTACATGGCAACGCTATAATATAAGAACTACTGAGCGCGCGAGAGTGACTGTTGATCGTTAGGGTGAGTTAGTCGCTCACGTTCGTTGTTTGAGTGAGGTCGTGGTCGCTCACGTTCGCTCGAAGAATCAAGTAAATAATTAATCTATATGAATGTACAATAAATAAGTTATATACATAAATCTAAACTTAATAAACTACAATAAATATTGGATTACTACATACATACACACAAACAAATATTATTATTATTATAATCATCAATCAATAAACACTTAAGAGACGACGGGATCAAAACAAAACTAAAAATTATAACATTTTTGAAATTATTCATTTTTACTTTTGTTTCTTGTGTGTGAGGCTGTTGTTGTGCATCATCGTCATGGATGTGTGTGTAGTATATGTACGACGGGTTAGAGTAAGGGAGAGGGTAAGAAAAGTTGGTTATTATTATTACATTTTATATTTAATCAATATTATTATCATTTATTTGTTTTCTTTTGGTTATTATTAAGATTTAAACCTATTGATTCTCATCATCGTCGCCGTCACCATCATCATCCTCATTTTGCTCATCATGGTGCTGTTGTTGTTGTGCGGCTGCAGCAAGTAATGCAGCTTTCTGTGCCTGGGCTTGCATAGATGGCGCCGACATTGGGATTTTCCCGCTGGTTTTGTATTCTGTCATTTCCTATTTACAAAAGAAAATACATACGTTAGATATTATCTATATCTGGCAACGCTTAAAACCTTAAGCTAATTAGAATAAGAACATTCAATAAATCATTCCTTTCAAAATACACTCACTAACTTTAGATAATATAGGATCACGTCTTCTTTCTCGCGCTATGTCTTTAAAGTTCAATTTGCATATGTTTTCAGACTGAATGTAGTTAACATAAACATAATTACATTCTTTAACATTAGATGAAAAATATTGTGCATTCTGGATAAGCCATCTGCCAAATTCAAGCCACCTTTGACATGATCAAGAGAACATTCGAAACCAGATAATATCCATGCGCATCTTTGCATACGTGCTGACGCCATCAATGGCAATGGCTTTTTTTTTTTTGTGTTTGAGTTTAACAACGCAATATATAATTACAAGAGCTTCCTTTTCAAGAATGCTGTAATTATTTTCAGTTTTGGTTAAGGCTCTAAACACAAATGCAATTAGTCTCAGTACACTATTGAATGAATGTAAGAGAACACCTGATACCGTAGCAAGTAGCAGTTTGGGTTCTGGGTAATGGATACCTAAAATCTACCAAGGGCCGATTA